>JBCEWC010012816.1:0-15569 GCA_038996855.1 Solanum aculeatissimum | reverse complement strand
GAGTTCTAATGGATGAATGAGGGTTTAGGGAATGTTTTAGGGGTTTAGGAGACCTTAGGGGACCAAAAGGGGGCTTAAGGAAATATTAAATCACGAAAATACCATTAATAAAATGGAGGTTTTAACTGGACACAATGCCCAAACGGCTGCTACAGTACCGTCAACAAGTGAACATTCCGTTCACCCAACCTTCCAACCATACTTAGCCATTTTCTTCAACGCGAACTCTCGGAGGACTTTCTGTTACACTTCACGAATCACTTGATGGTCCATTCTAGGTGTTAATATCCGTGCAAGGGTCCCGCCTAACCATACTTTGTCCTTAAAACTTGTCCAAGCTTTGGCCTAGCCACTTTCCAACTTAACGGGACAGTGGATGGTCCGTCAAACTCCAAACGAGTCGTGCAAAGCTGCGTTGGTTTGGACTTGGATTAGGGGTGGTTCCAGGCTACCCCTAGCTCACAGGAACACCTGAAGAGGCACTAGATGAGCCGTGCAAAGTTTCACGGCCCGTGTCAATGTACTTGGACACTTTTCTGAGCCTATCTGTAATGGCTTTTGAATTTTAGACAGTCTCACTGTTTGGGCCATATCTCCCTCATCCGAACTCCAAATTGAGTGAAACCACTTGTTTTGAAAATCTAACTCAAAGAACTTCAATTTGATATGTAGCAGCGCAGTTGGTTCATCCCCCATCAAATGTTATGACTATTTGAAGTACACTACCGAAACTGTCCCTCTATGCCACTAACTAGCCCAATTTGTATTCGGTCACTTAAACTCAACCCGTGGCTACCTAAACTCAAACATGGCTTTTAGTACATCATATAATGCTAACCATAAGTAGATTTCGAAAATTTTCGGGTTGTTACACATAGAGTTTGTTATGTTATTCCAGACATAATTGAGGCAAAGGCTTCTAATACAGTTATCACAAGTATGGTTCCAGTATGCCACCATTCAACTTCTGTTTTATTTGATCTAGGTTCTACTTATTCTTATGTGTCAGCTTAATTTTCTTCAAATTTTGATATTATGTCTAAGCCACTTGTTGAGCCTATTTGTGTTTCTATTCTAGCAGGTAAATCTTTATTGGTGAATCGGGTGTATCGAGGGTGTGTTGTAACCTTTATGGGGAGAAATACTATTGATGACTTGATATTATTAGATATGGTAGACTTTGATGTGATATTGGGTATGGATTGGTTATCGCCTTATTATGTTGTTCTTAATTACCATGCAAAGACTGACTTTATCTTGTCTAGAGTTACCTCAGTTTGTGTGGACTGAAGTATCCAACTCATATCCTAGTGGAGTTATTTTTTATATGCATATGTGTTAATTGATAAATAAGGGTTACTTGTTTTATTCAGCTCATGTTTGGTTGTTTCTCTAGAGCCCCCATCTTTGGAAACCACTAGCATTGCTAGAGATTTTATGGATGTATTTTTGACTGATTTACGTTGTATTCCGCCAGATTATGATATAAACTTTTCTATTAATATGGAGAAGGGAACCAAGCCTATTTCAATTTCCCCCTATCGGATGGCTCCAGTTGAGTTGAATGAGTTGAAGGAGAAATTTGAGGATTTGTGGAAGAAAGGGTTCATTCATCCGAGTGTATCTCCTTTGAGTACTCCTGTATTATTTGTGAAGAAGAAGGATGGTACTATGCGTATGTGTATTGACTATCATCATCTTAACAAAGTGACCATTAAGAACAAATATCCATTGCCTCGCATTGACAATCTTTTTGACCAGTTAAAGGGTGACTCGATTTTCTCCAAGATTGATTTGAGGTCTGACTATCCTCAGTTGACAGTTCAGGAGTCTGACATCCCAAAGACATATTTCAGGACCTATTATGGGAATTATTAGTTCATAGTTATGGCTTTTGGGTTGACCAATGCACCTATTATTTTTATGGAGTTGATGAACCAAGTGTTCAAGCCCAATTTGTATATCTTTGTGATTTTGTTTATAGATGATATCTTGGTTTATTTCTCAAAATGTTTAGCATTTTAGGATCGTGCTTCAGATGTTGAGGGAAAAGAAGTTATATGCCAAGTTCTCAAAATGTGAGTTTTGGCTTGATTTGTTGCATTTCTTAGCCATGTTATATTAAAAGAATGCATTATGGTTGATCTGGTCAAAGTGGTAGTCATGCGTGAGTGGGTTAGTCCTACTTCTATGACTGAGATTTGGAGTTTTTTAGTATGGGAGGGTATTATCGATGTTTTGTTTAGGGTTTCTCATCTATAGCAACCTTATTAACTCGATTGACTTGGAAAAATATGGTATTTCAATGGTTTGAGGAGTGTGAGGTGACATTTCAAAAGCTCAAGAATTTGTATATTTCCGCACTAGTTCTTGCTTTGCCTACGAAAGGAGTTCCATTTGTTGTGTAATGTAATGCTTCAGGTGTGGATTTTTGTGGTGTATTGATGCAAAAAGTGAGAGTGATAGCATATGTTTCTAGACAGTTGATGGTGCATGAGAAAAACTACCTTATTTTTGACACAGAGTTGGTTGCATGACATAGAGTTGGTTGCAAGTGTATTAGTTTTGAATTTGTGGCGACATTATTTATATGGGGTGCATTGTGAGAACTTCACCAATCACCGAAGTCTTAAATATATTGTTGCTCAACCTAATCCGAATATGAGGCAGCATAGATAGTTGGAGTTGCTCAAAACTATGATATCTCTATTTTATATCACCCCAAGAAGGCCAATGTTGTGGGTGATTATTTGAGCCAAAAGGATACTAGTATGTGGAGTTTGGTATTCTCGAGGGCTGAGGAGAGGCCCCAAGCCTTTGAGGTTCAGTCACTTACTAGACAAATGGTTCATTTGGATATTTCTCCTCCCTATAGTATTTTTGCATTTGTTAGGGCTAGATCTTTCTTAATTGATCAGATACATGCTCATCAGTTTGAACACTCCAGGTTATGATTGATTAGCGATAAAGTGTTAGGTTGTGAAGCCAAGGAAACTATTATTGATTATGCAGGTGTTTTGAGGATAAATGGTAGAGTTTGTGTACCTAAAGTGGGAGATTGGATAAGGTTGATACTTTATAAGGCACATTATACTAGGTATTCTATCCATTCGGGTGTGGCTAAGATATACCATGACCTAAAATTATATGTTTTGTAGTTTGGGATGAGAAGGGACGTAGATGAATATTTGGCAAAGTGTTTGAATTCCCAACAGGTCAAGTATGAGCACAATAAACCTAGTGGATCGATCCAAAAGATGCCCATTCTCGATTGTAAGTGGGAAAGAGTGACTATGGACTTTCTTACAGGTTTGCCCATGGCTTTGGGCAAGTTTGATTCTATTTGGGTGGTTGTTGATCGTTTGACCAAGTCGGCTGACTTTTTACCAGTGAAGACTAGCTACAGTCCGGAGTAGTTGGCTAGATTGAACATCCGTGAGATTGTCAAATTGCATGGCATGCTAGTGTCTATAGTATCAGACAGGGGATTTTTGTTCACCTCTCACTTTTGGTGGGCTCTACAACATGGTTTGGGTACGGGAGAGAATTTGAGTTCACTTATCCACCCCATGACAGATGGTCAGACTAAAAGCACTATTTTGGTAATGGAGGACATGATACGGGATTGTGTGATTGATTTGGTGCCTAATGGGGCCAATACGTACCTTTTGGCAGAGTTCACTTACAATAATAGTTACCATTCCAGCATCCAGATGACACCATTTGAGGTCCTGTATGAATGGAGGTATAGATCACCCATTGGATGGATTGAATTAGGCTGATAATGTATTGAGTGTGCACCTACTTAGAGATTCCATCGATAAGATTTGTTTGATTCAGGGTAGGCTTTTGACCGCTCAGTGCCACCAGAAGAACTATGTTGATCGGAGGACTAACTCTCTGGAGTTCTCTGTTGGTGATAGTGTTTGCTAAAGATTTCACCCATGAAGGGTTTGATGAGATTTTTGAAAATGGGCAAGCTCAGTCCGAAATTCATTGGCCCATTTGAGATTTTGAGAAGAGTTGGTGAGGCTACCTATGAGTTAGCATTACCACCGAGATTATCTTTTCTTCATCCTATGTTTCATGATTCTACCCTCTGCTGGTACATCCCAGATGAGTCCCATGTGATCTTCTATGATTCGATTGAGTTGGGTTCAGATTTGTCCTTTGAGGAGGAACCTATAGCTATTTTGGATAGGCAGGTCCGGAGATTGAGATCCAAAGATATAACTTCTATTAAGGTTCATTGGTGACACCATTCTGTTGATAAGGCTATTTGGGAGTTGGAAATTCACATGCGGACCATATATCCTTATTTTTTTTAGGCTTCAGGTACTTTTCTTTTCTTTATTTTTGAGGATAAACATTATTTTTAGTGGTAAATGATGTAATGACCTTGAAGAACATCATGAGATGATTTTGTATTTTCTTTTGAGATAGTTGTATTTACTTTTCAATACCATTTTAGATGCTCTTGTACTCATGATTCCAGGATTTGGGATGTTTGATGTTATGTTGTGTTTGTTTTCGTTTCATTTCAATATTTTTTAGTCATGGCCCATTTTGGGTCATGACACTGAGCATCAAGCTAAATATGACTAACCCATGATCACTAAAGCCATTATTTGGAGCATTTCACGGTTGGCCAAAGCGGTCGATGTTCATTCTACTCGAGTTGAATCATTTATGTGCAAGTTGATTGAGGTGCCCATTGGCAAAGTATGGAGCTTTCTTATTCAGGCTGCAACCAAATAACGAGAGTCAATGGAGGAATATAAGTTGAGGACTAATAGGCTCGAGGTGATGATTAGGATCAAGGGAAAGAATTGGCCAGCTTTAATAAGAGGATAATTGTTGTGGAGAAAAGTGTTGGTGGTAATGAACGCATGTCGTCAATGAAAGTTGACATTGACTATTCGAAGAAGAAGATGACATCCTTGAAATCCATGGACTTAAGATATTTTGGGGATGGACTAGAGGAGCCATCTAGTGTCGACATAAATGCAGCTCCCAATCTTGGGTTTAATGTGGATGTCCCGGGTGAAGGCCATAAGGAAGCCAATGTAGTGGTCACCCCAGAAAACTGATGAGGGCGTATTGGGAGTTGAGTCTAGTCAGGAAGAGAATGAAGAGTTTTTTTGATTAGAAGGAAAAATCATGGACACAGTGAAAAAGGTATCACTCCAAGATACGCCATGATAGCCACATCTGGTGTACATGAGCCCGAGCCTAAGAGGCCACTGATTGATCTAGAGAGTGCACCATAGGATGAGGGCATTGGTGTCCCCATGAAAACTTCTTCATTTCCACCACTACCGCCACATTAGGACTAACTCGAATCAAATGGATTCTAACGCTCATTCCTTTCTATTTATTCATTCTTGATATTGTTCTTGCATATTGAGGGCAATGTTTTCCTTTTTGGAGGAGGTGAGCAATTGGAAGTCCCTAATATATCTTGATGATGATTGCCCATTATTTTTTGTCATGGTTAGATGAGACAATGTTAACTTTAATTTTTTTTCATGGTTGAATGAGGCAATGTTCAGTTTAATTTTTGTTGATCGATGTTTCAAAAAAATTTAAATTTTTTATTTGTAAATAATTTTAAATTTGGTTGTAATATATTAGTATTTGACTTTCTATTTTTAGTTGTCTTCTTTTTGAGTTGAATGGATGAATGATTTGTGAATGATTTCCTTATTTTTTTTAAAATACCGTGCATATGTGAAAAGTCATTCAAATGCGAATATGGTGTCTCTAGAACTTAACAATCTGAGTATTTATAATCCATATCTTTGATTTGGATTATGCCATGCACGAGGAGCACGTACTAACTCACCAATTAGTTCTTTTCTTGAAAAATTTATCCATGAATGGAATTGATGAATCTTGAGTTGACTATGTGTGTAATTAAGCTTTGATATGCGATGATTGCTAGTTGTGAGTGTGCTTCCATTGTTCGAATGAGAATCCATTTTGTCATTGTGAGATTAGGAATTTTGTTGAAAGGCATGTTTTGCAACATCTATAACTTTTCCGGATTGTTTTGAAGAGTGATTTGGTTGATTTCAGATTAGGAAAGGACCTTAGGCCTTCTTTGGTTCCCATAGTTCACTTTGAAAAAATTAACCTCCAGTGAAAATGAATTAATTGCTTTGTGAAACCATTTTAAGCCTTGATCCTTTCCTTTGCAACCATGCATCCTTGACTTGTGATTGTGTATGACAATTCCTTCTTGTTCCTTACCAATACCTTCCTGAGCTTAAAATGAGAAAATCAATGGCCAAAGGCCAAAGGCCAAAGTTGTTGGTAGAAAGAGGGGATGTCTCCCATGTAAAACTTGAGGAAAGAAAAAGTAAAAGAAAGAAAGGTGAGGAGTCCTAGAAATTATGAAAATAAGAAAAATGTTTTTAAAAAAGCTAAAATGGTGAATTAAAAAACAATTACTTGGAAAAGAGGACCCTCCAACAAATTGTTGAAGGATAGTGCAAATTATGGAGACACCTTGGATGAAAAAAGCAAAAGGAAAAGAGGTGTCAATAGAAGAGAAAGAGGAATGAGGACAAAAGGGACAATTAGCATGAATAGTATGTATAAAGTTCAAGGAGGGATGAGCCACTAATATCCATATGTCATTCAAGGAGGGATGAGCCACTAATATCCATATGTCATCCTAACCAACCTTAACCCTACATTCCAGCATGCACAGAGTCCTTTGGGATCTTAGTCTGTAATGAAAACAAATGAAATTTGATTAAGAATACGGGCAAGCCTATGTTTGAAGCTCATATGTCATTTCTTTATTTTGAGAGGGAATGTTGAAGAGATGATTTGAAAATCAAGATTATAATCTTGTGTGTACAAGATCTTATTTGGCATGAGGGAAAATGGTTGTGCTTTTAGGCAGTGATCAATTGCTACATGAGCAACTGTGAGCATAACCATGTTTTGATTACCCTTTACTCAACTCTTGAAGCTTCAAAATCATGTAATTGGTTTGTGGAAGATCGAGGGTGGATAACAAAGGTGGAATGATGTGTTTCACCTTCTAGACCTGTGTGTAAACTCTGAATTTGATTTGTTGATGTTTGATTTAATTGAGGGAAAAGAAAGCCTTAAGTTAGGGGGTTTGGATGAGTCCATATCTCAGACTCATTTGGGGGTCAGAATGTGAATAAATATTGTCCTTAGTGTGCTATTATGTTCCTAATACTAACTAATATGAATGTGTTATATTAAAAATAGAGATAGGAGAGCACAAGTGGACAACACTAAAAAAATCATAGAAAAGGAGCAAAAGTGTAGAAAGGGCGGATAAAAGTGGCTTTGCTGACTTATTCGGCGCACTGTTGAAGGCGTAATGAAACTACCTAAGATTTCAGCAACCAAGTCTGTAATTTTGAGCATGAGTAGTTAAAACCCCCTTGTTTGGGATGTGTAAATAATATGTGTATTTTATTTCTATGTTGTGTCTATGATATTTTGACTATATTGTTGTTAATCTGAGTGAATTTACATCTATTACAAAGTTTCTTATGTAAATGTTATTGTTACAAACTTGGAGTATATGTTAGATCTCTAATTATTACCTTAATCGGAGTTGTTAGAGTGCGGAATAGATGTGTTGGTTGTTTCAGTTGAATGCCATAACTACGAATTGAATGCCTAAGGTATTGGGTGTTTTGTTTAATTTTCTTGGGTCAGACATGATTTCAAGTGAGTCACACATGGAGTCGTCATTCATTCATGTGATACACCTTAACTCTCATAATTGAAGTGTTAGTTACGAGCGACCTAGCCTATTCACTCATGTTTAACTGGATTAGTTAATTATTTAGACTCAACTCAGTAGATCTAATCCCATATTTGCACATCCCCAATATCTCTCTTACTCTGTTTTTAATTCTTTTATTAAGAAATTGTTACAAGCTGAATTCTAATTTTAATTATTGTAACCCCCAAATTTGCACCTATAATTTCCTAGTTTAACGAACTTCTTCGCCTCTTGAATGATCATTCCCTGTGGGATTTGACCCCAACTCTCTTTTAGGGTTAATATGCTGATAACGAACATCCTTTCTTCCATTGTGTAGTAGGTTTGAACATCATCACTCCCTCAAATCCCTATACATTTTTGTAGAATTGGGGTGAATGGAATAGGATGAATTCTGAGCCTCATTCAAGATCAATTCCCTCAAGTCATCAACATCAGGCACATATAACCAACCTTGGTACCTAATGACACCATCTTCTCCTTGGGAGAAAAGCTCCAACTTGCCATCTCTCCCAAATGACTTAAATTCCACCAAAGAGGGGTCAAGGTCTTATTTGTATTTGACATATTCCACTAGGAAAGACTTAGAACCATCTACAACCACCACATCTCCATTTTTAGCTTCACACAACCTAACTCTAAATATAGGCAACCGGTGAACTTCTCTTGCCAATTCTTTCTTACCATCATCAATATGAGTTGTACTCTGCAAGGACACTCAAGTTAGAGCATCGACCATAATATTAGCCTTGCCGGGATGATAGTGCACACTCATGTCATAATATTTAAAGAGTTCAAACCACCTCCTTTGCCTCAAATTAAGGTCTCTTTGGGTAAACACATATTAGAGACTCTTGTGGTCAGTGATCACATGAACATGAACCCCATAAACAGTGGTGTCATATTTTGAAAGCAAATACCATGGACGTTAATTCTAGATCATTGGTAGGGTACTTATGCTCATGCTCCTCTAATTTCATTGAAGCATAGGTAATAACCTTGTTGTTCTATCGTAAAATGGCTTTCTAGGAAAATTAATTGTTTTAAACTTAATTAATTTTAAGGAAAAGCAATTTTTTGAAAAATAAGAAGATTCGCTGCTTAATTTTTTAAAGAAATTTAGAAAACATAATTTTTAAGATTTAACAGAAAAACCCTAAAAATTTCAGAAAAAGGGGTAAGGGTTCTAATTTCCACTTTGAGAAGATGAAAATCACTCAAAATGGTTGCTAACGCGCGGTTGACTGACGATTAACTTAATTGACTAACATTAAAAAAAGATAATAATATGTAAAGTAATTCTAGTGAAGAGTTTATTTAAGTAAATTAGATATTCTTACAAAGAAGTTGCAATAGCCTATCTTTAAAAGACTTAGAATTTAAAAGGAAAATGTACTTTTAAATTTTTAATTAAAATGTCTAGGATAATTTTAAAGAGAAATCATATTAACTAAATGTGAAAGAGGAAATTCAAACTTATTTTCAGAAAAGACTTGGAATATTTCAAATAAAAGAAAATATATATATTTGCGTCTACTCAAAACAAACATAATATATAACATAAATATATTTTTAAAATTAATTTCAAAGAAAAAACACATTTTTTAAAAAGAGGACTTGAAGTTTTAAAACAAATAATAACTTGCGCAATTTGGAATTTCCAAAAACAATTAGTAATTAAAACACACAATCATTAACAAAAGAATTAACATAAAAATAGTTTGTTGTTTGATGAATTTAATTAAGTTAAATAAACAAGAAAATGTTCATATTCACATAAATACAAATAAATAAATAACATAATCTATAAAGAGTAAAGAGTTGAGCTTTTGATCCACTACCCCCTTGTCTTTCTAAAGACTAATTTTGTTGTTGCCTTTGGGCCATTGGCCAACTTTGTCATTGCTGAACACTTTTAAACCTTTGGTCCATTCAATTTCCATGTATACACTGTCTATATATTGATGTATAGGGCGTATACTAGTGTATATGACTTGTTTGCCAGTTCCCGAGACCTGTAAAGTGATTCCTTTAACCTGTATTTGGCTCCAACCATCTGTAACGACTCAAAACATTGCAGAAGACACAAGGATGGAGTCTCAAAAGGAACTCAAATTGAGGAGTCCATGTACAAGGAAAATGATAAAGATTATCATCCATAATAACGGATGTTATTAAAACGGCTAAGCATATGCAGTAACAATGAAATCAATTTTTTCATGCTAATTTGGCAACCACACATCCAACATGATCTTAAAATGTCTAACAATATAAACACAAATATGGATAAAAGAAAAATGTCCATAGTATAATGGATCAAGTACCAATCACATCAAAACATAAGGAGATATACCCTATTTGAAATAAGTTTATGTAAAACCCAGAATTTTGAAATCCTTGTGAAGATGGTTATCTCTAATTTTGAACTTATTTTTGTTGGTTAATGATCTTCATGAGTCTCTCTTAAGTGGTCATTTTAAAAAAAATCGCATTGGTTAAGTTTTGCATGTGAACCGTTGAAGGGAGTCAACTTTAAATGTTCATATATCTCTAAATAAGTAGAACTGGATAGGCAATTACCTATTATATTGAAGAACTTTGAGTTATCTTTCCAACACACTTGGTTTCACTTGATTTGAAGTTTGGATAAAGAAGTTATGACCTTTTTTGTAAGATTACTTGTGCAGGGATTCGTTTTGGAAAATTGGGTAAGGCATGGTACCATGGAACCCCATACGGGTAGTGAGCCACCAAACGGCTTGTGTGGATGCCTTGTAATCCTTAATGTGAGTCTTAATGAAGTATTTCACGAAGGTCTTGACTCGAGGATTGGTTCTAAGTATGAAATTACCGTTCCGGAAATTGACGAGAGGCCAAATGGCCCGTGGAGCCTTGGACGTCTCATGTGGTTGCTTCTCGTGTAAGACTTGATTGGTTCATGACCAAGGCAAGCTACACGAACCACTGGATGGTCCGTGAGCCATCACACGGCCCATGAAGGAGGCCGTCAAAGTATCAGTGTGAAATGTTTTCTAAGTATGGAATCTCACATAAACCGTTGGGAGGGTCAATTTTACCTGGTCATATCTCTTATAACTGGGTGGCCCATTACCTATCAAATTAAAACTTTTTGAGTTAGCTTTCCAACACAACTGGTTTCACTAAATTCTGAGTTTGGAGTAAGAAGTTATGGCCATTTTCGTAGGGACTGTGTGTGCCGAGTCAGTGAGCTTCACGACCCGTGAAACTGGCCATAGGGGCTTCGGGATAGAATTCTAAGTTGCATTTTATTGAGGTATTTTTTATAATTTGACTCATTCCCAAGGTCTTTTATGACCTTTTTCATCTATCCTAAGCCCCAAATAAGATTTCATTCATACATTCAGCCTCATCCCTCATTCAACACATAGAATTATATTCAAGTTTACTCTCACAAATTCTTCTCAAAACGCTACTGAAGGCTTAGCTTAGGAATCAAGGGAAGACTCTATTCTTCATCAATTCTTCTTACTTTTCTCGACTAATCAAGGTATGTGAGATTGATTCATGGTTCTCCTTTCTACCACGAAGACCCCAAAGCTCTTTTACACTTGAATTTATGAAATTAATCTTACTTTAAATATGAGCCTTTAAATTTATTGTTTATTTGATTAAATTGAAATATGTTCTATACTTATTATATGATTTTAAAGTGATTTAAGTTCAATAATCATGAATTTCATTGAGATGATAAAGATTCAATTATGTATGTCCCTTTAAGTCTTCATTTCAAGCATGGATAGTATGGATTAAGTTTTTAATTATGGATTTCATTATGATTTAACAATGAATCAATTTTTATTATGATGATTTAAATGTTGATCTTCATTACTCATGTTATTCATTCATAATTCATGTCATTTTCATTCACGAGCATGGATTTAATGAAGCTTTTGATATGGGCTAAATCTCAAAGATGTTTATGACTATGTTTTCAAGTAAAGAATGGGTATGACAAGGTTGTGATCATAATATGTCTAAGAGATGGATCTTTGAGCAAAAGAATGGGTGTTTACATCATGTGTAAATGTTTAAAGAAACATAGGATTGGGATTAGAGTCGGAGTGGACTATCCCTAAGGGTCTATACTCTTTTGTCATACCTATGTTAAAAATGGAGCTATTCCTATACATGAAAGTATGACATGAAGAATGGTTTGAATTTTTAGTCACGTATGCATGAAAGTAAAGAAAGTGGTTTTGGATTTTAAGCCCAATTATGCATGGTTATGATTTCAAAGTACTTATCATCTTTTCAAAAGCATGTGTGTGTGTATATATATATATATGTATATATTCTTGTGGGATGATGGATTAGCACCAAGGAATTGGAGTCGGGGTGGACTATCCCCAAGGGTCCACACTTATTTTGGTCAAACTATGTGCCAAATATAGGTTCATGTTATGTTATGAAATGGGTGTTGTTCCCATAAGGTATGATTATGTTAAGAATTGATCTACCTTTGGCAAGTAGGTCACCTCTTTATCTGTGTGGGGAAGACGGAGGAATTCCAAGTTATAGCTCACCCTGTCTTATTTCGGTTGAGGTTCCATCCCCATTATGTTTATATGAGTAAGCATTCATGCATCATGGATTTCATGGCATATTGATATAGATATAATATTGGTTCTTATGATCTTTTTTTTTATATATGTGCCCTTGTAATCTAAAATCGGTTTACAGGTTGGTCATATTCATATTCATTGCAATTTTGCATACTTAGTGCATTAAATGTACTAAAGCATACTGTTCATTTACATGATCTAACCATGTATGGATCGGAAAAGATATCTATCCACCTCTTGACAGTTGATTCGGATCTTTGAGTATCATTAGTGGTGAGTCCTATGTTCCAAGGGAAATATCCACCCTCTATCTACCTTGATGTATGTTGTTTACTTCTTTAATTTGAGGGTGAGTCCAGGACATGTCTTGGTCCCCACCCTATTGTAGACTAGAGGCATTGTTGGACATCACAAAGACTCCCGTACGAACATGTTATGTGATTACTTGAAATGATTGGCTATCTACTATGTATGGAAGAGATGATTATGCTTATACTATTACGATATGTTTAATGAGAATGTGCTTATATGAAAAGTCCCAAGTCCCTTCTTGTCCCCATAACGTGAGTCATACTTACCCGCCCTTTAGAATGTATTTGTTATTTTTTATGTGAATCAAGTAAATCCTTTTCCCATGACATCCCCATCGCTTGAGTCCAAAGACCCATAATCTCTTAGAATTATGTGTTTCTTGTTAAATTACGTGCTTCTGTACCAATGATGTGTAAATCAATGTTAAAATGGCTTGTTTGAGGACTCTCGGGTTCTCATTTTCCAAGTCACATCTAGGCCCTACTCTCGGGTCATGACAAAAATGATATCAGCGCACAAGGTTTATAAACTGTCCTTGAAGTCCAACATTACGCATCATGTAGAGTCTTATTTATGGGTGTGTTATGCACCATACCTATGAGTAAGAGGCTATGGAAATCTTTTAGAAATTGTTTCACTTCATTTTTGCTTATGTCGTTCTATGAAACATGTCTTGAAGTCTTCTAACTCTGATGATGTCTGAATACTAGACCCATTTCCATTCCTTTTTATCATATGGCACCTACTGAATTGTTGGAGTTAAAGGATCAGTTGAAAGAGTTGTTGGAGAAAGGCTTCATTTTGCCAAGCATTTCACCTTGGGGTGCTTCTGTGTTGTTTATAAGGAAGAAGGATGGGTCACTACAGATATGTATTGACTATCGATAATTGAACAAGGTGTAACGACCCGAGAGTAGGGCCTAGATGTGATATGGTGAAGGAGAACTTGAATGTCCTCGATCAAGCCATCATAGCATATACCAAACATCATTGGTTCGGAAGCGCGTATATTAAACAAGTAGCACGTAAGTGTAGGGGATTCCGGGCCTATCGACTCAAGCTATGGGGATGTTGTCGGGAATAGGATAAAAATGAATCATATAGCACATAACAATTATGTTCTAAGGGGCGAGTAAGTATGACTCAAGCTATGGGGCAAGCAAGGTTAGGGACTTTCCACATAAGCACATTCTCAAGCCAATCATATCATAATAACATAAGTCTAAATAGAAGCATAACATAAGATATCATCACTTCACATAGATAGCCATATCACTACAAGTATCACATAGCATAATGTTCAATAGAGTCGATATGTCCAACAATGCCTCTACATAAGATAAGACGGGGCCTCGACATAATCTGGGCTCACCCTCAAATCATAAAGTAAATAAATATAAAGCAAAGACAAGGTAGATGAAAGTGGGTGTTGCCCTTATAACATAGGGCTCACCACAAGCAATAACTTTAAGAATCTCAATTAATCCGTCTAGCGGAGAATGGAAGTCACCTTTTGTCCCTAAAAGGTTAAAGCATGTAGACAAAGAGTATGAGTTAGCACATAATAATGCACTATGTATGTGGGCATCCAATGCATATGAACATGAGCCTACGACCAAGCCATAGGACAAGGGCACATACATAGAAGAAGAATATAGGAAAGGATAGTATATCAATATGCCATGAAATCGATATGCATGAAATTCCATAATTCTTATAGTATAGGGGATGTGACCATAATCGACATCCAAACTCATGTGAACTACAACATGAACTTGCCCGATGAGGCCTCCCATCGGATCGGAGAAGATTACTTGCCAAAGGTAATCTATACCACACCTACGACCCGGTCATTTCAGTGTGATGGTCACCTTCCTTACGACTCGATCATTTTGGAAGGATTTACATAACATATCATAGCATACCTTAGGGGCCTCCCATTTTGATAGCATACCTATGTTGGCACATAGTTGAGGGAAAGAAGTGGGACCCTTGGGGATAGCCCACTTAGTACTCCAATCCAACTCGGTACTAAGTTGGCATCCCACAAGAATACGTATACATATACATGCCTTTAAAACAAAATGGAAAAACTTGACATCATAAACATGCATGGTTAGGCTTAAAGGCCAATTCACTTGCTTTACCTTCATGCATACTTGATAAAGGTCAAACACATTTCATAATCATGCTTCATTGGTCTAAAAAGGCAAATACACTTTTATGTCAAACTTCATTCATAAGAGTAGCTCCATACTTGTCATATCATATCATATTGGTGTAAACACCAATGGTTTCTCAAAGAGCCATATCATAGACATTATGTGATCACATTCTTGTCATAACCCATACTTGATCAAAATCATAGTCACAAACATATTTGGAACTTAGCTCACATCATAACCTTCTTAAAATCCAAGTTCATGCATGCAAATGTCATGATAGATAATGAGAATAACATGGGTACTAGAATTCATAATTTAAATCCAAATCAACAAGAATCCATAAGAAGTTAAATCAACAATTAAATCTCAAATTAACATTACCCATGCATAAATTAAATAGTACGGGGACATGCATACTTGTATCATCTTGAATCAAAGTAATTCATCAAATAGGGGCTTAATTCACCTTTAAAATATTAAATAAGAACAACCCACACTTCAATTACACTAAATCATTCTTAATTCAAAGACCCATTTAAAAAAAATCATAATTTATCAAAAATGGAGAAAAACATTTTTGGGTCTTCATGGTTGAAAGAGAAACCATGAATTAATCTCTACTATCGTATAGTTCTTGTAGTACTACTCTTATGTCGTCATACCATGATTGTCTCATTAATTCATTTATTTCCTCTTCTTCGGCTTCTT
>JBCEWC010012815.1:0-15570 GCA_038996855.1 Solanum aculeatissimum | reverse complement strand
GATTTTGGCTTATATTATCATGTTAAGGTTATGGCTTGAATGTTAAGTATGATGTATGACTATGTGCTATGTGCAAGAATGTTCCTCCCATTCTCGAATTGTCCCCATAGCTTGAGTCACAAGTCCCTAAACCTTTAGAGCTTATGTACTACATGCTTTAGCTTCCACGTTTCCGAACCAATGATGAGTGTAATGGTGCTATGATGGCTTGATCGAGGGTCTTCGGGTCCACTTTCGCCATGTCACATATAGGCACCCTATCCGGGTCGTGACAAATATATATAAAATATGAGAATCTGACTATTCAAAATGCAAAATACAATCGCTATAAAAGAAGGAAAGCAACAAGTCTCTGGACACCGAGAACTAGCCACTATCAGAATTTGTTAATATTACAAATGATCAACGTGTGCTAAGAATGGCCCATACTGGGATCTACATCAAAAGGATGTAGAAGTACAATATGAGTACCAAAACTCTGGGTATCCATCAACTAGGCATCATAGGCTGACCGGGCTCAAAAAGATAAAATTTAATAAAACATAGTATACTGTTACTAACTAATTAGGAGTAAAGGCAAGAAGTAGGTATGAGGATAAATCATGCTGTACATGGAAAATCATCAATAACCAACAATAATAGATCAAATATCTGTAACATCCCGTATGTTCAAAAGTATGGAAAATAAAATGGTTGTAGAAAAGTTGAAACTGGACTGACATCACGAGCCAATATACGAATCGTGGTCTGATCCACGGGTCATAGATAGTCTTCATGGTTGAGGCTCAAGGATATGAAAAATTTTGACACTAGAAGTTGAGTACATAAGTCCAAGTACAGGTCATGGTTTGGAACATGGCTGGTAAAATGTGTCATGGATGAAAGTGTTTGGAATTGAAATTTTGCTAAGTATGCATTGGAAATATGAGTAAGGTCTGTGGACCATAGTTAGGTTTAAGAATTGTAAAAAGGTTCGTAGATGGGTCATTGAAAGGTGGAATTTCTATATAATGGGGGTCCAAATACGATGGCCAAGTATGACACATAAAAGGATGTACGAGCCATAAATATGGTATCATAAAGTGAAGTTTAAAAATTGTTTCTAGGAATTTATTTCCAATAGGACAAAACCAAGGTTTTACGATCTGTAGTTCATTCTATAACTCATAGATACCCCTCGTGGATGAGTCTGGTAAAAAGTTAATGACGGGTCTTTTTTTTATTTTTGATCAATTTGACGTCTAAACTACATTGTTTTGAACCTTATAACTGACTTAACCACCTCATATCTATTAGAAACTATCCCAATTCTCATTCTAACCCACTCACTCTAAAATTCAGTCCTCAAAATTCTATTTTTTCTCTCTCTAGCAAAGCCTCCATTGAAGCTTAAGGATTCAATATTTTGTTCAAATAATTCAAAGTCCATTCATACTAGTTCCTAAAATGTTTCACTTGAGGTCTATAAGGCTTCATTCATGGATTAGATTCATCATGGAGCATAAATTCTACTCACTTTTTCTTCAAGTTCAAGCATGAAGTTTTATGGGTTTTCATGATTAGATTCCAAATTCTTGCATTATGATTATTACATGATTAATTTACTTAATTATACATGAATTATGATGAATTTAATGAACTCTATGATTTTTAATGGATTTACAAGTGATTTTAAATTGTATTATGATTAGGGCTTATTGAATTGATATGTGTCCTTTTACTAATGATTCAATTTGATTTCAATTGCATTGATTCTATATTATTTTCATTCAATTTCATGATTTTAACTTCAATTATCTATGGACCCATACTTTGCCCTAATTACCTATGATCAAGTTATGGCTTTTAGGAATATGAATTCAAGGTATGGAAGTATGTTATGATAATGATGATGAGGGTAATCTAAGAACCTAATGTTTATAAAATTGATGATAAGATGAGGAGTATACCCACACTCTATCAAAGCATGTAGATGGATTATGTTTATGATATGAAGTATTTTGCTTGAAAGTTATGAAAGTATGATTTTAATGAACTATGATCTATGATGGTATCTACGTATATTTCATAATTATATATTTTGTTGGATTTGACTTAACACCAAATGAGCTTATATGAGGGGGACTGCTGTAAGGATCCTTATATAAATCCTTGAGTCTCATAACAACATGCACCATAGGATTACGTTATGTGCCTATATGGTATTGTGTTAGTGGATCCACATATTCATGTCACTTACCGTGATGGGGTAGATCCCATAGGGTGAGGTATAGTCTACCTTGGCAAGTAAATTACTCTTTTTTCAGTGTAGAGGCAACACCAGAATTCCATGAAATAGTCTGAATAGCCTTATTGTCGGTTATGGTTTTATTCCCACATATATATGTATTTTAGGTTATGAAATGTTTCAAATTCTACTATTCATTATTTTATACATGCATTGATCATACATATCTTGTTCTTATTCTATTGCTATGATTATGCATATTGTTATTATGATTATGATGTTTCTTTGATGCATGAAATACCTACATATTTAGTACATTTTATGTACTAACATATACTTTTTGTCTATATGATCTAACCATGTAGGGACAAATGATGCGACTACTCCTCACATTCCTATCTTGACTTGGACATCACCCTTTGAAGATTGTTAGTTAGTTCCCATGCTACAGGTACAAACCTTATTTCTACTATGTTTTTCATATTGTGACTTATGATTTCACTTTAACTTGTGGGTGAGCTACTAGCATGTTCTAGACCCTACCAAGATATCACTTGTTTACTCTCTTTATTGCCTATGTACCTTATGTATGCTTATGATATGAATAAGAGGCTTGGATGGGTCACCTTCAGGTTCCACATTTGTCGTGTCACAACTAGGTCCTAGGTTTTAGCCGTGACAAACTTAGTATTAGTGCATAAGGTTTGAAAGTTTCCTATAGAGTTCATCATTTCACGTCTAGTAGAGTCTTGTTCATAGGTGTGAACCACATCACATCCAAGAATTAGAGTCTATGAGATGTTTAGGAAATCTTCACTTCATTTGTAATCTATGTCTTCCCTTCAAGAACCTTATCCTCTAATGCTTATCCTCTTTATTTTTAGAAAATGACTCCATGACGTGCTCTATTGAGTAGGGGAGTAAATGCTGATGAGGATCAAACTCCTCAAGTTCCTTAAGACCCTCATACTAATCAATGGACTAATGAGAAGTCTAGAGATGCTATCACTATGTTGGCTCAAATCGTTGATTCTACAAAGACTTTTACTTTAACCTTTAAATTGAGAGATTTCAATAATGAATCTTCGAGAGTTCTATGGTTCAAATATGGATTAAGATCCACTAGAGTCATGTCAAGAAAGTAATGGATATTATAGGTATATCGTCTGAGGAGAAGGTGGAGTTGGTGACCTATCAAATTAAAGGGGTTGCTCAAGTTTGGTTCACAGAATGGAATTTTGAGAGGAATGATAAAAAGGGTCCTATTAGGTGGGAGGTATTTAAGGCCATGTTTCTTGATCATTTCTTTACCAAAACTAAAGTGATGGAGTTCATGAATTTAAATCTAGGTGGTATGAGTATAAGAGAGTATGCCCTCAAGTTGCCAAAGTAGTCTAAGTATGTCCCTACTTTGGTGGACGATCCTAGAGCCCATGTGAACAAGTTCATTTTGGTAGTTTCCAATTTGGTGACAATAGAGTGTAAGACCACAATGCGTATTAAGGAGATCAAAATTTCTCGACTTATGACTCATGCTGAACAAATTTAGAGTGATAAGCTCTAAACAATGCAGATGAGAGAGTCCAAGAGGGCTTACTTTTATGGTAGACTTTCACATACTAAGTCTTGTCTGACCATTTCTAAGAAGGTCGAGGGTCATCCAAAGGTTATACTACAAGGTTTTATAGTTATACGGTGCCTACCCTAAGGTTCAGGTTGACAGTGCTAAGGGTTGTTATGCTACGCTTCCACAGTGTCCAAAGTATGGAAAGAATCATGGAGGTATGTGTTTGAGAGGATGGGGTGCTTTCTTTTCTTGTGGAAAGATAGGGCATAAAATATCCAAGTGTCCTAATATTTCCAACAAAGGTAGAGAAGGGTCTCAACAAGGTCAAATGGTTCAAAGAGCGCTAGTGCAACAAGGTGCCCAAGTTGAAGGAGGTGGTCCACGTGGCAACTAATTTTATGCTTTACATGCTAGGTAAGAGGTGGAAGAGTCTCTTGATGTTGTTACAGGGATATTAAGAGTATTTCATCTTGATGTGTATGCTTTGTTTGACCCCATGCAATATGTCCTTTGTTACCCCTTACCTTGCCATAAAGCTTGATGCATCCATCAAAGTCTTGGTAGAACGTTATTATTCAGTTTATGCTCCAGTTGGTGAGTTAGTCCAAGCCAAGAAAATTTGTAAAAATTGTCCTACATTAGTCTTTCATAGAGTCGTTCCTTGTCACCTAGATGAGCTTGATATGACTGATTTTGATGTTACTCTTGGTATGGATTGGTTGCATGCATTTTATGCTTCTATTGATTGTAGAATCTGTCAGATCAAATTCGAAGTCTCTAATGAGTCCATTCCTAAGTGGAAGGGAATTAATTTGGTATTCAAGGATAAGTTCATTTCTTATGTAAAGGCTATGAAGATGATTTCTAAGGGGTGCATACATCATGTTGTCTAAGTTAGGGATGTTGAGTCCAATGTTCCTACTCTTTCCCGATCACTTGCCTAGTATTCCTACCAAAAGAAAAACTTTCACATTAATGTTTTACCCAATACGCAACCTATATCCATACCTTTATATCAAATAGCTCCGACAAAGTTGAAAATTGAAGGAACAGTAGAGAGATTTGCTAGATAAGGGGATCATAAGGCCTAGTGTATCTCTATGGGGTGCCCCGTATTGTTTGTAAGAAAGAAGGATGGTTCACTTTTGTTGCGTGTCGATTATCCATAATTGAACAAAGTGACTATCAAAAACAAGTATCCACTTCCAAGGATTGATGACCTATGATTAACTACAAGGTGCAAGTTACTTCTCCAAAATGTATCTTCAGCCCCAGCATCACCAACTAAGGGTGAAGGAGGAAGATATTCCAAAACGAGAATTTATAAGGTATGATCATTTTGAATTCTTATTTATGTCATTTTGACTAACAAATGCTCCCATAACTTTTATGGACTTGATAAATAGAATCTTCAAACCGTATTTAAACTTATTCGTGGTTATATTCATTGATGATATATTAGTTTATTCATGAGATGCAAAGAAGCATGAGGATCACTTGTGGATTATGTTACAAATATTGAGAGATAGGTATCTTTATGACAACTTTAGCAAGTATGAGTTTTGGTTAAGAGGCTGGCTTTTCCTAGCCACATTGTTTTGGGGAATGATATTAGAGTTGATCCAATGAAGATGGAGGTGGTAAAGAATTGGCCTAGGCCATTGTCTCCTTTTGACATGAGGAGCTTTTTTTAGGTTTGGCTAGATATTATAGAAGATTTATTGAAGGATTTTCTTTCATTGCTTCTCCTTTGACTAAGTTGACAAAAAAGAAGGTGAAACTCTAATGGTCCAATGAATGTGAGAAAAGTTTTTAAACGTTGAAGGATCAACTTTCTTCAAACCCTATTTTTTCATTTCTCGAAGTATCAAATGGTTTTGTGGTTTATTGTGATGCCTCATGTGTAGGCTTGGATTCTATTTTGATGCAACATGGATGGGTCATTAACAATTCCTTAAGGTAATTGAAGGTGCATGAAATGAAATATATGACTCATGATCTTGAGCTAGAAGTTGTTATTTATGCATTGAAGATTTGACGACATTATCTATATGGGGTGCATATTGACATATTCACCAACCATAATAGTTGGTTAAAACTTCTAAAGGACTATGATATGAGGGTGATGTATCATCCCGACAAGGAAACTCTTGATCCCAATGCACTTAGTAGAGTATGTATGGGCAACATTGCATATGTTAAGGATGGAAAGAAAGAGTTTATCAAAGAAGTGCACCGTTTATCTTGTTTGGGTGTGAGGTTGAATGGTTCAAGAAATGGTGACATACTTGTGAAAAATGGGGTGGAATCATCTTTAGTATTAAAGGTTAAAGAAAAATATGATATGGATCCTACCTTGGTTGAGTCAAAGAAGTTGGTGGTTGATAAGAAGATAGAGGTCTCCTCACATGGGGGAGATAGAGTACTTTGTTACCAAGGGTTATTGTGTGTCCCTAATGTTGATGGTTTAAGGGAGAAGATTCTAGATGAGGCTCATAACTCTCGGTATTCTATAAATATGGGATCCACCAAAATGTATAGAGATTTGAGAGAAGTCTCTTAGTGGAATCGAATAAAAAAGGATATAGTAAGGTGTATGGCAAGGTGTACAAATTGTAAACAAGTAAAAGTTTAACACCAAAGAGTGATTGGTTTAGCCCAAAATATTGATATTCCTACTTGGAAATTGGAGGAGGTGAATATGAACTTCGTTATGGGTTTGCCAACGACTCAAAAATAATTTTATTCAATATGGGTGGCAGCGAATAGAATGATAAAATCAGTCCACCTTTTTCAAATATTGACTTCTTATGGTGTCGAGGATTATGCTAAGGTTTACATCCAATAATTTATGAGATTACATGGAGTTTTATTATCTATCATATCAGATTGTGGTACTCAATTCACTTCTTATTTTTGGAAGTCATTTGAAAAGGGCCATGGTACTATGGTGAAGTTAAGTACCGTGTTTCATCAACAAACTAATGGGAAAGCCAAAAGAACAATTCAAACATTGGAAGACATATTGAGGGTGTGTGTGCTTGATTTCAAAGGAGGTTTGGATGACCATCTACCTCTTATAGAATTAGCCTACAACAATAGTATCCATTCGAGTATTAAGATGGCATCATTTGAACCTTTGTATTGTAGACAATGTAGGTCACTGGTGGGATGGTTTGAAGTTTGGGAGATGTTCTTGATTGAACTAGATTTGATACTTGATGCCACAGAGATGATAAGAATTATAAGGGAAAGGTTGAAGGCTATCCAAAGTCATCAAAAGTCATATTCGGCTGTTAGAAGAACGAAACTTGAGTTTAAAGAATATGAGTGGGTCTATTGAATGTTTCACCTATGAAATGTGTAATGCATTTTGGTAAAAATAGTTGAGTCCTAGACATGTGAGACCTTATAAGATCTTGAGGAGAATTGGAAAGTTGGCCTATGAGATAGATTTGCCAATGGAGTTAGCTATGGTTCATTT
Source organism: Solanum aculeatissimum (assembly GCA_038996855.1). NCBI lineage: Eukaryota > Viridiplantae > Streptophyta > Magnoliopsida > Solanales > Solanaceae > Solanum > Solanum aculeatissimum. The sequence continues at coordinate 8,292 of JBCEWC010012815.1, read as the reverse complement.
GATGTTTCATGGTTAATCTTGAGGATATTCTTGGGTGATTGAAATTCCATTGTTCCATTGAAATATGTGAGTTTGAGGAGAGTTTAACCTATGAGGAAGTACCAATTGAGATTTTGTAAGTAGTTACATCTATAAAAGTGTTATGGAGGATCCAACAAGGTGAGAGTGTTACTTTAGAAGCAGAGGTAGACATGATGAATCGATATCCATACCTCTTTCCTTCTATTCAAGCCTAAGGTACCTAAATGCAAACTATTCCTCCAAATTCTTATGAATTCATTTTTCGTTATCATATTACATGCATGCATAATCATAAGACTATTTTTAACATGATACTTGATGTAAAACTTTGATGATTTTATTAAACTGATGTTTAAGTTGCATTTTTGCATTCATTCTGGGTTGTTGTTTATGCTACAATGCTTCTCAAACTTTCTTTTATCTCATTCGAAGATGAATGATCGCAAGGGGGTGATATTATAACACCTCGTACATTGAAAAGTCTAGAAAATAAAATAGTTGCACAAAAATGAAACTTGACTTCCATCAGCAGCCAATATATGGCTCGTGGTCTGATCCACGGGTTATAGAGAGGCTTCGTGGTTGAGGGTCCATCACTTGGAAATTTTTGGACATAAGAAGTTGAGACTATGAGGTCAAAGTATGGATCGTGATTTGGAACTCAGCTCGTAAAAGACGGCTTGGATGGATATGCTAGAAACTGAAATTTGGCTAAGTATGGAGTGGACTTACGAGTAAGGTCTACGAACCATAGTTGGGTTTATGGATCATAAAAGTTTTTGTAGATAGGTCATTGAAATGTGAAATTTCTAAGTATTGTGGGGTCCAAATATGAGGTCCAAGTACAACTTGTAAAAGGAAGTACAAATTATGATGAGTCGTGAAAATTCAACTCATATGGTACCTTATTTCTAGTAAAAGTGTCCTTCATATCGTATTTATGCCTTGAACTAATGTTATTGTTTTGCTTTACAGATAGGCATGGCATTGGACATAACGTAGAGGAAAAATGGTAGAAAAAAGATCAAAGAGTAGCAAAATTTATGAAAAGTAGCAAGAATCTCACTTTTTGCACTTAGTGAGTCACCAAGCGAGTTTGACAAGTCTTCCATAAAAGCCTGGACTTTTCTAAACACTCTAGAAAAGGGATCAACCGGTAAGGAAGATTAGAAATTTCTATGATGACCGATGACTCACCGACCAGGAAATATGAACAGAATAGTTCATCCCCAAGTCCTCAAGAACGTACCATGATTGAGGCCAGCACAAAGTCAGATGATTTTTCAATGGGTGACTCACCGAAGAAGTTCAGCGAGCTCGACTTAGCTCACCAAAAGATCCCAAAACTGAAGCCAAAGTCAAGTAAAGAAGTCGAGGACAAGACGCCATGTGCAACTCATTGACAAAGTCAGTGAGGATAACCTAGCTCTCCTAATGCTCCAAAATGATTTGGTTTAAATCAAGGCAAAAAGGCGAGAGATGGAGGCAAAGGGCGACTCGCTGATCTAGTCAGCGAGCTTGATTATGTTCACTAAAATTAGATTTTTGCCTGAGTATAAATACTCAAATTTTAAAAAGTTTCAGTGAGTTCTAGATAGTTTTCAATGAGATAATTTTCGTACATTGATTTGAGAGAAATTTTAGAGGGTTCTTATACTCCAAAATTGGGTGATTTTACAACAATCTTGGGAGAATTACTTTATACTATCATGGACGAACAAGAATTTGGTATAGTTTTAATTTGTATTTCCATGTTTTGATAAACCTCTCTTTTCTCGGGGATGTAAAAGTTAAATTGTTAGACTCTCTTCATGGATGTTTGATATTTGCTTGATTTATGATCAAATTATTATGGGTTTCTCAAATTCATCAAGTTTAATTTCAGAATTAAGGTTGCAAACTTAGTTCTAGCTTATATCTTTTTTCATGCTTGAGAAAGTTGTGAGGCGTGGATGAATTTGATGTAGTTTCTAACTTATGTTGGTATAATTGCTTTTGAGATATAGTAATTTTGCTAGTGTATTGGGTGTTTCGAATTGTGATTCCAAACTTGCGCTTGAAAAAGTGAGGTTTGAAAGTTGATATATTTTTGAGATTTATATGCAAAATTATTGTCTCACCCAGGCTACCCATGCGATTTCAATAAGTTTTGAGAATTATGAACACCCAATTGAGGTCTATCAATTTAACTATACATCAACCCCTATCCCCTCTCAAGAACAACCTTTCACCAATTTGTTTACAACCTAATTTTTCTTATTCGATTGTAAATTTTAAATGGATTAGTTAAAATAACTTGTTTACACATGTTTTCCTTATTTTTCAATGCCTCACATTTCTAGGTGATGTTACTACTTCTCAAATGAAATCTACACAACACATTCCCTATGGATTCGACCCCAACTCCTTAGTTGGGTTATTATATTAATGACAATCGTCAAGCTCCTTATTAGTTTTGAGATACATTTGAACATTATCAAAATGCAACCATTTTCGGGGAATGACTTCGTTAGGATTTCAATTGATAAAGTTCTATTGTCAACTAGCATTGTGATGTGAGCTTATTAATTAGTTTTTCTTTTTCTTCTTTGTTGTTTGTAGGTATCAATATGGGTGTTCATGGAAGTATTGTTGGGTCATAGGTTGGTAAAATGAATAATGTAGGAAATATGAATGAGGTGAACTTGGATGCGTTGGGAAATGAAAGGGCTATTCATTTACCACCAATCAATGGAAATATTGTGTTCCATGTGACAGAAACTATACTCCAACTGCTTCAGATTAAGGGGTTCTTTGGAGGCCTCACTTATGAGGACCCTCTTCATAACATATGTAACTTCCTTGATGTGTGAAGCCCTTTATCATTCAAGAATATCTCACAAAAGTCAATTTGACTTCGCTTATTTCCATTTTTTTGTTAAAGAAGCTACAAAGTGGCTGGCTGAGTTGCTATGTGATTATTTTACATCATGGAAGTAGTTTCTTAAAGCCTTGTATAAAAGGTTTTTTTGTCCTTAGAAGATGTTGAAGCTTAGGGATAACATTCAAAATTTTAAGAGGATAGAAGGTGAGCTTATGGGCACATGGAAGAACATTCTCATGTTTTAGTTTAGCCTTACATACTTGGTTTGAGGTTTGGTAATCGATTTCCAAGGGATTCTGCTCAAATCTCTTGAATCACTTACTCTCTACTCCTCTTCTTAGCCCTATCTTCTTAGTTAGTATGTAGTAAGGACTTAGGAATGGGTTTTGATACCCTTTTTAGCCAAAAATGACCTATGTTAGTCTTGGATTAAGTTTAGGAGGGGTGCTGAAAAGTCTGAAATGCCCATTGAAATATTTAAAATTTTAAACTTTGTTAGAACATGTCGGTGAACCAGGTCCATATAGCGTACACGTTCATTTTCTTCAAAAACAAATTTGATAAATTTTCCAATCACGTAGAAAATATTAGAACCACAGTTAAGTGCAAATCCACGGCAAGTCCACAATGTGGACATGTCATGCATTGTTCTAGAACTTCATTTTTTCCCTAAAAAATTATCTTTCAATCTGGTTGTCTTAAAAATCAACAAAGACCATTTTCTCACACAATGTTTTGTGTTGATCGTGATTCCAACCTTGGATTTATCGAAAGAGTTTAGGAAGATACATTATGCAAGCATCTCTTATATAGGGGTATTTTGATAATTATATCGAGTGTAACATTATCTCCCCTTTAGGATCATTCATCCTCAAATAAAGAGTAAATATGGACTTGAGGCATGAATAACAATCAAGACTCATCTCGAAAATCAAGCTATCAATCAATCAACTCTCTAGACAATCACTATTCAAATTCAAGAATAGATAAATCAACTCAAGTTAAGGGTAGGTTGTTATCTTCAATATTCTCATCATCAGGAACAAATAGATGCAGGTACTTAACTTTCATATATTCCTCAACTTCCCATGTGTCTTCCTTAACAAATTAATTCCTCCATAAGACTTCTACTGAGGCTATCTTCTTGGTCCTTAATTTGTGAACCTGATGATCAAGAATCTGGATCAGGATCTCCTCGTAGGATAGACTATCTTTTACTCTAATACTATTAATGGGGACTACTAATGAATGATTTCCCAAGCATTTCATCAATATTGAGACGTGAAAAACTAGATAAATCATGACTAGCTTAGAACGTAACTTTAAATCATATGCAACATTACCAATCCTCTTCACAATCTGGTAAGGGCCACTATAATGAGGACTTAGCTTCCCCTTTTTCCAAAATCTCATAACACTATTCATGGGTGATACTTTCAAGTACACTGAATCGTTAACCTCAAACTCATAGTCTTTCGTTCTTACATTAGTGTAAGATTTCTAGCAGCTTTATGCAATCTTCAACCTCTCTCTGATATCCTTCACCTTCTCCATAGATTAATGAACCAAGTTTGAACTAATTAACTCATCTTCACTAATTTCAAACCACCTAATTGATGATCTACATCTACTCTCATACAAAGACACAAAGGGAACCTTTTGAATACTTGCATGATAACTATTTTTATATGCAAATTCAATTAGAGGTAAATAGTCATCCTAATTACCCTTAAATTCAAGGACACAAGCCCTCAACATATTCTCCAAGGTTTGAATGGTATGCTCTGCCTGGCCATGTGTTTAGAGGTGAAAGACAATATTAAGATTCACCTTTGAACCCAATCCTTTCTAGAAAGATCTCTAAAATATAGATGTGAATTAGACTCCTCTGTCTAAGATGATAGACAAGGGAAATCCATGCAACCTCATAATATCGTGAATTTACAACTTGCCAAGCTCTTTTGTAGTGTCATTCATCTTAACTGCTAATAAGTGAGTTGATTTAGCCATCCTATCAACAATCACCCATATCAAATCATGTTTCTTTTGGAACCTTGGAAAGCTGGTAATGAAGTCCATATTGATCCTCTCCCACTTCCATTTGTGAATCTCAAAGTTTTGAGCCAATCCACACGACCTTTGATGCTCAACTTTTATTTGTTGTCAATTTGAAAACTTGGAAACAAACTCATCAATATATCTCCTCATTCCACTCCACCAATATACTTCTCTCAAGTCATGGTACATTTTGTTAAACCCAAGACGAATGGAATACCTAGAGTTGTGGGCTTCAACCATAATTCTATCTCGAACACCATCGATATTTAGAATGCACAATCTACTTTGGTATCTCAATACACCATCTCCCCTTTTGGAGAAAACCATTACCTATTGTTTATGGACAACTTCCTTCAATTGAACTAGGACTGGATCTTGGTTTTGCTTTTTTTCACCTCCACCACTAAAGACGAAGATGACCTATTTTGGACATTAACTCTTCTATCATTCTCTTCAAGTTGAACTCCCAATTGGGCCAATCTATGCACTTTCTTAGGCAACGCTTTCTTCCCTTCCTCAATATGGGTAGTACTACCTATTGTGAACCTGCTAAGAGCGTCAACAATAATATTTTATTTACTTGGGTGGTAGAGAATACACATGTCAAAGTCTTTGAGCAACTCCAACCATCTCCTCTATCGTAGGGTGAGCTCTTTCTGACTGAAGACGTATTATAGGCTCTTATAGTCAGTAAACATATCTGCATGTACTCCATATAAGTAGTGACGCCAAATCATAAGTGCAAATACCACTACTGACGAATCATGATCATGGGTTTGATAGTTACTCTCATGAACCTTAAGTTGTCTAGAAACATAAGCTATCATTTTCCCCGCTTCATAAACACACAACCCAATCCAATTCTGGACGCATCATAATATATCACAAAATCTCCTAGGTCAAAACTAATGCTGTAGTAAACCTCATCTTCAACTCTTGGAAACTCCTCTCATATTCATGCAACCATTGAAGCTTGAACTTCGTCTGAGTCAATTTAGTCAATGGTGAAGATATGGAAGAATATCCTTCAATAAATCTATAGTAGTAGCTTGCTAATCCCAAAAAGTGCCTTATGTCAGTCGGAAAGGTTGGTCAGGACTAATTCTTAACCATTTTAATCTTTTGAATATCCACTTGAATACCATCGCCAGAAAAACCATAAACTTGAGCCAAAATTCACATTCCAAAGTTTTTGCATATAACTCATTGTTTTTTAGATTCTGGAGAACAATTCTGAGATGGTTAACATGCTTCTCCTCATCACTAAATTTCACTAAAATGTCATTGATAAATACTATCATAAACATATCAAGGTACTATTTGAACACTATGTTCATCAAATTCATAAAGGATGCAGGTGAATTAGTCAACCCAAAAGACATGATCAAGAACTCAAAATGGGCATAACGGGTCCTAAAGTCTGTCTTTGAAATGCCACATTCCCTTACCTTCAACTAATGGTAATAAGATATAAGTTCTATCTTTGAGAAATATGAGGCACCCTGAAGTTGATCAAAAATTTATCTTAGGGAGAGGATATTTGTTCTTTATCAAGAACTTGTTCAGTTGTCTATAATCGATACATATTCTGAGAGATCTATCATTCTTTCGCACGAATAGGATAGGAACACCCCAAGGAGAAATACTTGTCTTAATAAAGCCCTTTTCTAAAAAATCTCTCAACAACTCTTTCAACTATTTTAATTCTACAGGAGCCATTCTACAAGGTGGAATAGAGATAGGCTGAGTATCAGGAAGAACATCAATCCCAAATTCAATCTCCCTATCAGGAGGCACTCCATGCAAGTCCTCAGGAAATACTTTAGAAAACTCATTCACAATCGAGACTGTCTCGAGAGTAGGAGACTCAACATCATCAGTCTTTTAACTCATATGAGGTGATAGATACAACCTTTAGAGATTAACTTTCTGGCCCTAAGGTACGAAATAAACTTACCCTTAGGTGTAAAAGAATTTCCCTTCCACTCTAGGACCAGTTCATTCGAGAATTAGAACTTAACAGTTTGGGTCCTACAATCAATAGAGGCATAGCATACGTGAAGTAAATTTATGCCAAGGATCACATCAAAATCAATCATCTCTAATTCTATCAAATCAGCAAGGGTATCCCTATGATAGATGTATATTGTACAATATCTATAGATTCTTTCTGATACAATAGACTCACCAATTGTAGTGGAAATAATAGAGGGTTCAAGTAAACTCTTAGGAAGAATCCCAAATATACTAGCCACATAAGGAGACATAAATGATAATATGGCACCAAGATCCCTGAAAACATAAAAATCAAGAGTAATGACTCAAATCATACCAGTCACAATATCTGAAGAGTTTTCCTGATCTTGGCAACTACCCATCACATACAAAGGTTTTGTAGTTGGGCTAGCACCTGAAGTAGTATAACAACCCAAAACTCCACGGACCTTTTGTAATAACCTAGAAATTTTCAAACTTCATAATGGTTGATAAAGGTTAGTGTTTAACTCATCATGGTTGAATTTTGATAGTCATGGGTTGAATTTGAGTGGTCGGATTCAAAGGAATTGTTTTGGTGGAAGGTCATAAGGCCGGTTAGGCAGTATGGACTTTGAAAAGATATATCTTATGGTATGAGATGAACTGTGTGTGGTATAATATATAAAATCGGAGCTCTTTGAGTTATATTTTCAACGAAAGTAGTTTCACTCAATTCGGAGTTTGAATGTCAAAGTTATGGCCTTTGCAGTGAGAATACCCGTATTTGGAAGTATACTTGGAAAAGGATTCAGAATGGAGTCAAAGTGAGGGACCACAGACCATTTGGTGGTTCACGGTCTTATGGAGTGTCCTGTGGGTGTTCCAGTGAGCTTTCATGGAGTTTTGACCAAGCCCTGGCCCAAGTGGAACTCCACGGACCACTTCATGGTCCATGTGAGCCTTCATGGTCCGTGAAGTGTTCCAGTGAGTGTTTCAAGGCTTGGGGATGGAATCCGGTCCAAGTGATGCTCCACGGACCAGTACACGGTTCGTGTGCAGCTACATGGTCCGTGAGACCCCCCGTGAGTTAATCCAGAAAGTCCCCCGAGATTTCAAGACGAAGCCGAGACCAAGTGTGGTCTCACAGACAGGTTCACGGTCTGTGAACCAGTACACAATTCCTGGGTGGCCTTTCGTGAGACCCTATTTTGTGATCCTATCCATTTCATTAATGGTTAATTCATAATTTGGTTTAATTCCATGCCCCTTTTAGCCTTTCTAAAGTCTCCTAAAGCGCCCAAATCAAACCCTAATCCCCTTTAATTCATCCTAACACTCTTCAAACCTCACCAAAATTCTCTCAATCCTCTTGA
>JBCEWC010012814.1:0-15571 GCA_038996855.1 Solanum aculeatissimum | reverse complement strand
AAAAAAAAGTATTTTGGTTTGAAAAATAATGATATATATATAAAGGATAATTATTAAGGGTAAAATAGTCATTTTAGCCTTTTTTAAAAACCATTTTGGGCCTAAAAAAGGCAATCATGCGCCGAAAAAATATGTAGTACACACGTTTTGCCAGCTAGGATGCTTGTGCTTAATTGATTAAAAATGGGCAAGTTGGAGTGCATGTTTATGCATTTTGAAAGCTGGAGTTCCAACTTGTGATTTGAAGCCAAGTTAAAGGGCTAATTTTTGTATTGTGCCTAAAACATACAAGCTGACAGATTCAAAACCACTCTTTGCAGTCTTCATCTTTGTAGAAGCATTGTCATTCTAGTAGATTTACTGTATAATAAAAAGAGTGAAGCAAAGAAAAATCATTTGAAGTGAGGTTTTGTATCAAAAGAAAAGATTTGAGTGTAGATTTAGGTTCTCTGTTATCCTTTGTACTACTACTACTACTATTTATTAAAGCTTGAAGAACTATCCGTTGCAATCTAAGAGGACTACATTAGGATCCAATTTAGATCAGAATCAATATAAAAAACTTCACGTGTTGAATTTCCTTTTATGTTCTTTACTTATTGTATTAAATTGCCTAAGTATTAGTTGACTGATAGGCAAATTAGTCAACTAACAAAAAAAATAAAATTCAGCTCACCCCCCTCCCCCCTCCTTTCACAGCTCTTGCACTTTCAATTGATATCAAAGGAGGTTTCACTATACTATCTGTTTAATCACAGGTGAAAAAAGATCATGGCTTATCAAACTCAAGTTGTCGATGCACTATTTCAATAGGGAACCTCTCAAACTAGACCTCCTTACTTCAATAGAAAACACTTCTCTCATTGAAAAATAAGAATGGAAATAGTCATAAAATCCTACAATGTAATGGTCTGGAAAATAATTAAACTTGGTGTCATTCCTATTTCTGTCTCTAAAAGTACAAATGAGAGTCAATCAAGTATTGAAGGAAGTCAAACTCCCAGCACACCAAGTCTGAAAAAATTACACTGAAAAATAAATAAAAATTATTCATATCAACTCAAACATTAGTGGTGAGGAAAATAAAAAACATTTCAGCTATGAAACTGCTAAAAAAATATGGGACAAATTGGAAGTTACTAACAAAGAACTGATAAAGTTAAAGAAACTATTGTCGGTCTTCTCATATATGAGTATGAATTGTTCCACATGAAAGAAGGAAAAACTGTTGAAAATATGTTTGCACGTCTCAGCAAAATTTTTGGAGAACTCAAAGCAGTCGAAAAAGAATATCCTCTCGAATCCCATATAACCACCACCTCACTCAGATAATAACAAATAGCCCACCTCCCAGGTATGTAGACAACCCGTATGTAACAGCTAACAGTAGTATATCACAGTGCATTTCTCAATAATCGATGTAAAATAGGGTATAATATACCAACATGCCATATTCCAGTCTATCACAGGTACTGAGAGTAAAACAAGATAGCAACAATGATATCACTCGTATCCACAACAGCCAAGCCTAACAAAATCATAAGTATGCCAGGAATCGAGTCATAGTATGGCAAGTAGGGAAAAAGTAGTCTCACAATTATCATCTCCCAACAACATGAGGTAACATACTCTCGCAAACAAAGGTTAGGTCAGAAACATATCTGTCACACGACATCAGCCCATACATGACCCATATCAGGCCACCCTATAGTCACTATTACCAGAATGTATCGAATTTATAGTATTTACAACCAATAATATAGAGTAATATCTCACAGCAGCATATACTACACATACCAGGCACAACTAGCATCTCAAATATCTCTCAGTTCAACATGCACATAATTTCACCCAATCTAAGGTTTTGGGAAAGCCTAGCCTACCTAACAATCGATGCCTTGAACTCCAAATAAATATAAATGAGATTTTTCTCTCCTGATAGCCTCCTGACGTTGCTCAACTGTTCAAATATAATTCACATCATTCACACGGTCATCTTAGCTGTAAAAACTTGAAAACAAATGGGCAAAAGTTAGGCCATATGGGCCTAGAATGGGAAAAATAGGGCTTACACCCAAAATCCCAAAAAACGTTTTGAAAAACATTCCTCATGACAACCCAAATCTACAACAAAACAATTAAGGCAAAACGGAGCCTAGAAGATCGAGAAAAAGCCCAAAAATGATGTTAAAAACTTTACTAGGAAAAAATTATTTTCAAAACTTTCTTGATCAAAATTCTCAGAAACTGAACAATTTCAGCTAACACCTAACATACCACAACATTCCCCTCGGAACGTAGAACAATTTAGGCTGAAATTTCACTTAATTATGCCAAGAATCGGCTAGGATATCAACACGTAAAAATTTCATAATTTCCAAGAAAATATTCAACTAAAATAGTAAATTTACCTCAAAATATGAACCAAATTCCAAATTCGACTTCACCACAACGTTCCTTGCAAAAATTCAAGTCATGTGAACCTTTGAATCATCAAACGTAGACTTAAAATCCACTTTTTACGAGCTTTGGAAATTTGGATTTATGGCTGGTCACGGGGCTGAAGGGCTATATATAGGCCACCTCACAAGCCTCCGCGAATGCGACCAGGTTCTGTGAATGCGAATGCAGACCAGGTTCCGAAGCTGACCACACCATTAAATTCCCATTTTGAGCGCATTTTGCATTTTTTTTTTACATAAATGCCCTTTTTAGCTTTTAGTTAAACTCATTTTGCAACTTTAAGCCCAAAATCATATTGGGACCCTCCATCCTCAAACCAACCACCCTCCTAGACTAAATCAACCGTTCCAAAAATGATGGAACCGTCAGAATCCCATTCTGATGTCGTTTGCTAGAGTTTTGACAAAAATCTAATTTTTGCATCTTTAACTTCTCGCTAACTTGCAAACTCGCACAATTCACAATCAAAACACCATGTAACCATCCCAACAAGTCATAGGAAGACCGAGGTTACTATTTAGAGGCTCAGAATAGCAGAAATATCACAAAAACATAGAATTGACCCTAAGGGTCATTACAACATTCGCTACTTATAAGACTTTCATTCACGAAAGTAAAGTAAAGGCATACATGATGGCTCAAATAGGCCAGGGTGCTGCTCCAAAACCTGTGCCTCCATCTCCCAGGTAGCCTCATCGACCAAATGATGATGCCACTACATATTAACCACTGATATGACCTTGGAGCGCAACTGTCTAGTATTTTTGGCTAAAATGGCCACCGACTTCTTAACAAATATCAAACGGTCGTTTAACTCAACCGACTCATACTGCAGTACATAAGACTCATATGGAAAGTACTGGCGCAGTATTGACATATGGAATACTGGATATATGACTGAGTAAGCTGGAGGTAGGGTTAACTCATAAGCAACAGGCCCAACCCATCTCAATATCTCAAAAGGCCTAGTATATCGGGGACTTAACTTACCCCTTCTCCCAAATCGCATGACCCCTTTGAGGGGTGACACTCTAAAAAATACTTGGGCTCCAACCCCAAAGTGTAAGAATTTGCATCTACAATCAACAAAACTCTGGTGCTAGCTCTGAGATATCCTCAATCGATGTTGTATAACTCAGACCCTAGCTAGGGCATCCCGCAAAAAAATTGTATTGTACGGACTCGGCTCAGTAGACTCAAACCACCTAATCAGAGTACGACATCACTGGCCATATAATGCCTCAAATGGGGTAATTGAATGCTGGTATGGTAGCTATTATTATAAGCAAACTTAGCTAATGGCAGAAACTGATCCCATTGACCCCCAAACTCTAACATACAAGCCTGTATCATATTCTCCAGAACCTGTATAGTATGCTCGGACTAGCCATCAGTCTGGGGGTGAAATGTTGTGCTCAAATCAACTCGGGTGCCTAACTCTCGCTGAAAAGCCCTCCAAAGATGGAGGTAAAATGTGACTCTCGATCAGATATGATAGATATAGGTACCCTGTGCAACCAAACTATATCTTGAATGTATAAATGGGTTAACTGCTCAGCACTGAAGGTAGAGCGGACCAAAAATAAGTGTGCAAACTTAGTCAACTAATCAATTATCACCCAAATATTGTCATAACCCCTAAAAATACGAGGAAGCCCCACAACAAAGTCCACAGTCACACTCTCCCACTTTAACTCAGGAATGTTTAACCGTTGAAGTGTCCTACCGGGTCGCTGATACTCAGCCTTTACCTGCTGGAAATTGAGGCAATGCGATACATAATTTTCAATATCCCTCTTCATACCATCCCACCAATAAAGCTACCTTAAATCTCGATACATCTTAGGTGTAATAGAATATCAGGAATAATGTGCTTCTTACAGGATCAGCTGTATTGAATTCCCCACTTTAGGAACACACAATCGATCGTTATACCTGAGGACCCCATCTAAATCAACTGTGGAATGAACCCCAATCCCCTACAACACTCTATCTTAGAGACTCACCAATGACTCATCCTCAAACTGATAGGCCCGAATCTGATCAATCAGTGAAGACTGAGCCCTAATGAAGGAAAATACTTGGCTAGAGTTTGAAATATCCAATCAGACCAACCTGTTAGCGAGGGACTGAACGAAGCTAATGGTCGCTCCTCTACTACCAAGTGTGCCAGAATGCTCATACTCACTACCTTCCGACTTAAGCCATCTGTTACCATGTTTGCCTTGCTCAAATGGTATAAAATAATAATATCATAGTCAGCCAACAACTCAATCCACCATCTTTAGCGAGAATCAAGTCTCGCTGAGTTATAATATACTGTAAACTCCGATGGTCTATATAAATATCATAATGCACACCATAGAGATAATGCCTTCATATCTTGAGTGCAAACACTACCGCCACCAACTCTACATCATGTGTGGGGTAGTTACGCTCATGGGCCCATAACTGGCGAGAAGCATAAGTAATAACTCCACATTGCTGCATCAATACACAACCCAACCCAATATGAGAGGTGTAGGCCAACCATAAATCGCCTTGACCTTAGCTGGATCCACTCTAACACTCTCGTCAGACACCATGTAACCCAAAAAGGTTACAAACTCAAGCCAGAACTCACACTTAGAGAATTTAGCATACAACCTATGATCTCAGAATTTCTATAGCATAACATGTAGATGTTGTGCATGCTGCTCTCGACTCGATGAATATACCAAAATATCATTAATAAAAACCACTAAAAAAGAGTCCAAATACAGAGAAAATACCTGAGTTATTAAATCCATAAATATTGTAGGGGTATTAGTTAGCCCAAATGACATGCCCAAGAATCATAATGTCCATAAGGGTCCGTAAGATAGTTTTCTAAATATCCTCTACCCGATTTCTCAATTGGTGGTACCTCGAATGCATATCAACCTTAAAAAACACAACTTTCCCCTATAACTGATCAAATAAGTCATCAATATGCGGTAAAGGATAATGGTTTTTCACTGTTACCTTATTAAGCTACCAATAATCAATACACATTTGGAGAGTCCGGTCTTTCTTTATCACAAACAAGACAGAAGCTCACCAGGGAAAATACTCGGCCGTATGAACCCTAGATCTAGTAAACTTTGAAGTTGAGCACTGAGCTCCTTAAGCTTTGCATGAGCCATCCGGTACAGAGGAATAGATATTGGCTTAGTTCCTGGCTCAACCTCTAACTCAGGTGGCAAGCTAGGAAAATTTGCTGGAAACATATCAAGAAACTCACATACAATAGGCACAGACTCCACAGTAGGAATCTCAATTGTCATATCATACATATGATCCAAATAAGCTTAACACCCTGCAGACATCAATCTCTGAGCCTAAATATATGATATAATACCTGTTAGTACACAACTCATGGACCCCTGCCGATCACTAAAGAACTCCTCGATATCACCAAGGTGATTATCTTGGCATAACAATCTAATATAATATGATGTGAGGCCAACCAATCCATACCCAAAATAAGGTCAAAATCTGGCATATCAAGTAATATCAAATCAACCTAAGTGTTAAAACCCTGAATAGTAACCATAAAACCTATGCAAACCTGATCTTCTATAAGTAAATCCCCCACTAGGGTCGATACTCAAATCTAAGAGAAAATAGGCTTGGGAGTTACGCCCAACTGAGAAATATAATGTACAAACATATAGTAGAATGTGGAATCTAGATTAAATAAGGTTGAAACTGGCTTCTGGTATACAATAATAATACCTATGATGGCCTCATCAGAAGCCTTGACCTTGTCCTATGCAGATGCAACATAACAGTGGTCCTGATGGCCACTCTTTCAAATATCACTACCTCCGGCTATACCTCCCCTAGAGGGTGTTGCTTCCCTAGCACACACAAGTGTACATGGTCAATCAAGCAATATAGTGGCTCTAAAACATCTGGGATATCGAACCCAAAAGACTTTAATTAGCTCTTAATCAAAAGATAACTAATGTGCTGCTAAAATACAACACTTTTGATGCTTAAAACTTAGGATTTTATGCATTATTAAAGTGATGTTAGTGGATTTGATATGTTTTTGTATTTAATTTATAGGACTACAAAAGTTGGAATGATTTTTGGCAAAATCTGGAGAATTGCAGCTTTTTGAGGAAGTAGGAGACACTCTACGGGCCGTGGAAACTTTCACGAGCTGTAGAGACGTTTCTTGGTTGAGATCTAGTGAAGGGACTATTTTTAGATGTTGAATGTATGAGTGAGTAGATGAGCCATGAAATTTTATATAAGTCATAGATGAGGTTTCGTGCCTTGAGGATCAGAACTAGAGAAGTTTCAGAAAAGTGCTCAGAAGAAACCATCCATGGGTCATAAGTTAGAAAATGGATCATAGAAAGGTCTCGTAGAAGTGACAATCAGTTTTGAAAATGCAGAGTATGAAGCCAAGGTACGGGCCGTGGAACTCTGTACGACCCGTAGAAGCTGCCAACTAAGTTTTTCTATTCCATTTTGGATTTCATTTTTAATTATTATAAATAGAGTTTTAGGTTTTTTTAATTCAAGAACGAAGAGAGAACGACCTAATTACTTAGAAAACTTGGAGAACTTTTAGTTTTGTGAATTTTTACATCGTGATTTCATGTTCTTAATTTTATCATATGAAGTATTTAAATTATGTTATTCTTTAACATGATTTCTTCATCTACAATGATCATGCATAGCTAAATCCACAACTAAGCTTGCGGGAACCATGACAAATTAACAAGGTAAAATCCAGATAATGTGTAATCATTGGAAAGTGTGCTTGTATGTATTAATTATTTCCTTCTCTATGAACATATTTTAATGGAATGCCAACGTTAAAACTTGCCTTTATTCTTATCTACTGGATCAAGGTGGTAAGAAATGGAAAAAATAGGAGATAGTTAACAAGATTCAAAGTCCTCTTTCTAGTCTAATCAATCGAACTGGATCAAGGGGGGTTGTACTGGAATGATAGGTAAGAGTTAGTAATGTTACACTGTAGGGATGGATCAAATCACATAGTGAAATTTGCCTCTCACCTGGATAAAAGGGTTTGGTGAACTTAATTTATTATTCTACATGCAACACATTGAAAAAGGTTACAATTATCTAGATGTACCAAGTTAGGGAATCTTGGGGAACAAAATATCCTGGTTACTTCTTTCACTGATATCACAACATGCACTTCTAGTTTTGGTCTATTTACTACAATTACAAACCCTCTCTTTCGGGAGATAAGTAGCTTAATTCATTTGATTTCCTTACAATTACTCTGAGTCTACCATATTCCCTATAGGATCAACCCTAATCTCAATTAGGTTATATATCTTGACAATGACCGCTTAAACCTTCAAAAAGGAGGTGTAGCTTGGGTGATATCAAGTGTTTGGCACTATTGTCATGGAATACGACTTATACTAGTTTAATTTGAGTAAATCGGGAATTAATCCTTATTTCTATCATTTTATATTTTTTTTCTTTCAGCGTGCAGGTGTAGTGTATGCACAACACTCGTAGTCGAGACAATCCCTTGACTCTGTTTGACCCTAAGATCTATAAGACACTAAGAAGAATAACCCAAAACAGTGCGAAAAACCCTGTTAATGATGTAATGAATGTAGAAATGAACGCAAACAATGATAATAACCCACTTCTACTTGAGGATATTAATGCACCACTGCAGGATCTTCAAGCTATAGCTAAAACATGAAATCAATATTGGCTTAATCCTATGGAAATAGATGTTAGTAGAGCGATTGTGTTACCTCCATTGTCGAATGACACCGAGTTAGTCCTTTCGAGTAGGTTTCTTCAAATGATACAAAATCATCGATTGTTTGTGGGCTTACCATTAGAGGATCCACATAACCATCTATACAACATTGTCTTCATCTTCAAAAGCATGAAAGGAAGTCATAATCTATCCATGGATACCATTGGGCTCCCTATCTTCCCATTATCTTTGACAGGCAATGCAACACTATAGTTATCTGAGCTCCCATAGAGTTCATTACCAACTGGGCAAAACTATAGAAGGCCTTTTAGGAAAGGTTCTTTCCAAGGTCAAAGAAACTGAGATTGAAGGACCAGATCAAAAACTTTGAGCAATTGCTTGGTGATTCAATCAGTACTACGTGGGAGAGGTTCACAAAATGTCTAAGAAATGTCCTTGACCATAAGATTATTGATGAAGCCCGAGTGGAAATCTTCTATCAAGCCCTAGATGAAAATAGCCAAGTTGTCATTGACATTATAATGAAAGGCTCATTTATAGATTGTCCATTTCAGAAGGTTGCTCAAAGGTTGGAAAGAGTGATCAAGACGAATCATGCATGGGGGACGAGAGATAAGTAAACTACCAAAAGTTCATTCTCAATAAGTACTAATTCAGCGCAGGCAAAGATAAATAAAGTTGTGATGCAAGAGCTTGCACAGATCAGTACCAATATGGAGTTGTTGATGAAGCAGAACCAAGAACATGTGAATACCAGAACTCATCAACCTCAATGAGCACCCATGTACGAGAAACCTTACTATGAAGAGGACACTTTCTTTGTAACTAATCAGTTAGTGGGTTTTCAGACCAATGCCCTAGGGTCCAATTAGGACTATTGGTGTCAAGGTCAAAGAAACAAATGTTGGAACTACAATAAAGATTGCACTTTTAGAGACAACAATCGAGGTGGTTACTATGATATAAAGAGGGGCGAGGACAGAGGTGTTTTATGGGGATACTAATATAGTTACAAAAATGATCCCATAGAATAATGACTTTGGGGTTGGTAGCTCACGTATTGAGGAGATGTTTGACCGACTGTTGAAGAAGGATGACGCTGAGGAAGAGAAACTAAAGGGGATGAAATATGACATCTTCTATATTAATCAGAAAATCTAGTCTCATTTTGTTGCTATCAAGCAGTTAAAGCAACAATTCAGCTAGATACTGACTCAATTGAACCAGTGCTAGAAAGATGCATTGCCCAACAACACAGTTCAAAACCCAAAAAATGATGGGCAGTGTATGGCAGTGACGACGCGTGGTAGACAACAAACCATTGATCCTCTAATGCCAGTTGATAATGATGTTGTTCTTGAGGAGATTGTTAAAAGCAAGGATGAAGAGACCTTAGATGTTTGTGCTAAGGATGGGGAGAGTGATACTGCAGCGACATCACAAAGGTTGAAACCCATTCCCAGACCTCCCCCTCCTTTCCCTTAAAGACTCTAAAGAAGGAGAAGGAAGGTAAATTTAACAACTTCTTCTCCATGTTCAAGTAACTCTGTATCAATATACCTATTATTGGAGAAGAAGCCCGAGAATGCAAAGTTCATGAAGGACTTAGTGATGTCGCTCAAATCACACCTCCCTTTTTGAGGTAAAGTGATCAATATCAAGTAAATAACCTAACAAAGGTTAGGATCGATCCCTCAGGTAATATGGTAGACTCTAGAATAGTTCAATTGTAATGTGGGGTGATTAACCTACCTATCTCCCTAGGAAGGGAGGAGGGGGTTGTGAATTAAAACTAACAAAAACTAAACTAATGCAAGTGACATGTAACCAACAGAAGACCTAACTAGCGTGATGTGTTTCCCATGATTCCCTAACTCAATATTATTGAATAATCGTAATCTTTTCTGGTGTGTAGATGTAGGAAAGTAAGTAAGTTTACCTAAACCTTTGATCCAACATATAGGTAAATTTCATTACGAAACTTGATCTATCCCCATAATGTGACATTACTAAGCCTTACCTTTTTATCCCAGTACAACCTCCCCTTGGTCCAGTTTGGTTGATTAGATGAGAACAACTCAACCGAATCCTGTTAACTATCCTTTTTTCCTATTCATTACCTCTTTGATACGGCAAGTAACACTAGGCGGGTTCTAATGTAGGCCTTCTATTAAAAAATAGTTAAAATGAAGAGAAATAACTAATACATTCTTACACACCTTCCAAGAATTACAAAATATCTAATTTTACGTCGTTAGTTCTTCATGGTTCCCACAACCCTAGTTTTGGATTTAGCTACTCATGATCAGTATAGATGCAAGAATTATGAAGTAGAATAACATGATTTAGCACTTACACAAAGGAATTGGTGAACAAGAAATCCAACTCTTCAATAGAAATCAAAATACAAATCAAGACAAAAAAATTGTTTTTCTCTCTCTAAAACTTCTAAAAACTATGAACTAGTATGAACTCTCTGTAAACTTAATAAAAAATAACCTAAAGACCTATTTTATAATGTCTAAAATACAAATCCAAAACAGAATAGGAAAACTGTGTCAGCACACTCCACAGGCAAGTGCACGACTCGTACTCCAATCTATGGATTGTGTGTCCGGGTTTCGTAGTCTTCAACTTCTATGTAGAGATATCTTCTACGAGACCTATCCATGGGCTGTGTAATATTCTACGGCCCTTGAAGGGTTTCATCTAATGGAATTTCAGAACTTCTTCACTTTTTGATCCTCAGGGCACGACTGTACTCTACGACTCGTGAATTGATCTATGACTCATCTACATGCTCGTAGAGTCACATTGAGAAAATTCACCCCTCACTGGAAATTGCTACGACACCCTATCTATGGCTTGTAAACTATTCCATGACCCGTGAAAGATTTTGTGGATTACCAAAAATTGCTGCTTCAGTATCATTTGCCCAAAAACAATGCTAACAGTGAAATCCGGCAAAACAAACACAAAAACACATCAAATCTACTCATATCAATTTGAGAACAAATAAAATTCCAAGTTTTAAGCATAACAAATATTGTATTTTGGCAGCACATCGACACCCTTAACTTAAAATTATTGCTTGTCCTCAAGTGACAAACTCAATCTACATAAGTAGTACAAAGACACATAGACCTCAACCTAATGGCATAGATTACTCAAACACAAATACCCACACCACTTTCAAATACATATCAAATAACCATCAGGTAAACCAATATAGACAAATATATCCAACAATACAACTATGACAAGTTATGCTACCATAAATAAGCAACAATCACTAACTTAGTCAGATATCAACAATGCAATTCAAGTGCCCTCACGAACAAAAGTCCTATTCCTCACTCCGGATGATATTTTCAAATTCAGAGGTTGGGAAAATACTACAATACTCACTCTCACAAACATATGCAAATACTGTGACCATTACCATAGGCTTAGACTAGTATCACTTTATGACTTTCTAGGCTTGTAACGTAGGCTTAGAGGTTTTTGGTGTGATATTTTAGGAATATAGTGACTAATGACCCTCCTTCACACTATGTTTTATACACATTTTCCCTACCAACCTATCTTTTTTCTCATTCCCCCCCTTTCTCCCCATTTTTAAAAAAACATTTAGGGTGCTTCATTTGTTTTTTGCACAATGCCTTTATTTTTCAAAGTCTTTTTATTTTAGCACATTGATCATGCACTTTTTCCATTTTTCTTGCACCCTTTTCAAATACTTTTCCCTTTTTCTGTATCTCTAGCTTCCCCCTCATTTCATGATTTTCCTCTCACTAGCCACCCTTAACTTAGGATTTTGGCCTGAGTTGAGGTGCATAATATCCATCCTCATAACTAGGCCCACTTTTTGTAGCCACTCTAAACTTAGTCTTTTTGCCTTAGTCAAGGTGCAAAATGCTCATGGAAGGACCAAGGCCAATTTTAAGACTTATCATTTATAAAGGAAGGTTACTCAAGTATTTACAAAGAAAGAGGTCTATGTTAGGCTCAAACACAGGGATCAAGGAATATATAGCACATTTGGTTGGTTATTTAGGCTAAGTGGACTATTAAGAATAATGGCCTAAGATCCTTTCCTAACCAACTCCTCTGCTGCGTAAGTCAGAGTAACAGGGAAAGTTCGAAATTAAAGTACAATATGAAATCATTCAATTGAAGCTCATTCACACATGGAAATGCATACATGTCAACACAAACTATCAAATCATGCTTTTTATCATAATTTGGCCTAACTTATCAAAATCAGCATTGTCAAACGATTAATCATGCATAGTTACTATCAAGACTAACTAATAAAATTTTTTGGTGGGTATTATTTTATCAACAAAAACAAACATATTCCATTGGAATTATTACTATATGCTACTAATACTATCTAAACATCCTAAACATGCCTGTTCAATAGAAAGTAAATATCCATAGGGAAAAAGAACACATGCAAGAAAACCCTTTGGAATAAAAACTTTGGATAGTTATAGGCCAAGGTTACTTAGACTTCACTGAGGCCTATAATTACTCACCCCTCATAGAAAAAAGATGTGCATTGTCCCCAATGCACACACAATACAAAAATAAAGATCAGGGATAAAAAAATAACATACCTGGGTGCCTAAGCACCTCTCTCTGTCTGAGGCTGTCCACCTTCCACATCCCTGGTGGACTCCTCAATTGTAGAATCATACCTTGAGGGTCCAACACCCCTCACTCTGTCAAGCTCACAAGCTAGTTGTATCTCTTCATCCTGCCTCGATCACAAATGGGCAAGATCGAGCTCTTGCTCCTCTATCAACCCCATTTCATATCGCATAACATCAAGGTCATTCATGCGAGGCCTCATCTCGAGGGAAGATATTAGTGGCTTATTTAGGGCAAATAAATCTACCACTATCTCAACAGGCACAACCGGTGGGATCTCAACTGGTGTAGCCAGTGCTGCAGTCATCTGGGCCCAAAGTTGTTGAATCTCCATCTGGATGACCGTCATGTTAATGGGCCTCACTGTGCTAAGTATCTGCTAGACCCACCTCTTAAATGCATCTATGCGGGCATACACGGGTCTAAGTTAGTCCTGAAAAGCTATAACCGTGAACACCTACATGCAGCTCTCTGCCTCAAAAACCACTTGGCGGACCTAGGGCCACAATAACTGCAATAATTGAGTCATCTGTGACTCAGTGTGGGTTTGTCACTGTACCAGGGCCTGTAGTGATATCGCAGACACGAATGCCATACCTACGGGTGCTAATAGAGTATGTGAGGCCTTTGGGACAAAAATATCAGTAGTGGGATCCCTCTTCACATCTGTCTCAACCTGTGGGGGCCCTTCAACAGTAGGTGCAACAGTGGTAGCAGGCTCAAGCGATGATGTTGGGGCTAACATCTCTATCATAGGAATTGGTGCTCATAGTTCCTATCAAAGTTCCATTAGGTTATCCTCAACACTTATCAGTTTGGCATCTAAAGTCCTCTGAACCTCTACCTTCACGTCCACATGGTGAAGAATCTCTACCCCCACTACTAAGCATAGTCGGTAGATAAGACACGGGAAGGGGATGGTCGTGGACCTCTTCAGGGACGCCTTATGAATCTTCTCGACAATAAACTTGACCCAATAAATATCATATCCAGCTAAGATGCTGGCAATTAGCAGTGCATAGTCTGATGTCAAAGTGTTATCTATGAGCGTCGGTTAGATCTATGATTTAAAAACTACCCACAAACTTTGGCAAGAAAACTGAGAAAAGCCTTCACTATAGGCTCTACCAATGTAGCTATCCATGCAGGGTCAACTCCCTTTGCTGCGATCTAATCGATAACCTATCTCATAAGTCTGGCTCATCAATTTGGGCCCCTCAAAATAACCAAGTCTCTGATCTGGCCCACTCTCTTATCAAATTCTGATGTAGACCTGGGGCTAAGAACTCGTGCCCAAATAGCATTCAGTGGATGGTGGTCGCAGAAATATCCACCTGCCAGCCTCTTTCCACCATATGAGTCAGTCTGGGCTGGGTGAGAGGCTTCTTCCCCTTGGGAAAAGTACTGAGTACCGTGGCAGCATAGGAGACAAACAACTCTATGATAATAACTAGTGAGTACCTCCCTGACAACTCTACCAGCTATTGGTGCCAGTATCGATCAATAGTGTCCTTGAGTCCAGAGATACTGTCAAATATAGTAGTGATGACTCGTGGCTCCTGAAAGATGGAATGAGCTAGATGGCCTCATTCATTTCGCTAAATATCCTCCACGTAGATAGCCTGCATGCCCTTGAAGCACCACCTTTTATCTCGGGCATCTGGTGATGAGGTTGGTGCTCAAGGGGCCAAAGATGAAGCAGAGTCTGACCCATCCTCAGATAAGGACCCGGACCCTCTCTCGAAAGAGGTCATCTGTATTGAGTTGTTGGGCCTTTCACCTCCCTCGTCAGACTAGGAAGGGCAGAACACGATCGCTTGTGTCTTGGCCTATCTAGTGGAGTCCCGACTCTGGGGTTACTTGGTGTCAGGATCAGGCCAAACACCAAGCTCCTCTATCAAGCCACTAGACTTAAGGGCACGCTCAAAATCTATAGGCTCGTCCCACAGGCGATCCCTCATGGCTTTGATCTTATCTCTTCTTTATTAGAGAACCATAATACCTATAAAGCTTGCATTCAACACACTGATTAGTCCTATGAATAAAAAAAATTGAACATAAAAATCAAGATAGGACTGGGCAAATAGTGTCCAAAAGTTGTAAGCTACTGAAATTGCATCTACGAGGCCAGGTATGACTCATAGATGTAATGACCCAAATTTTTTTGAAAACTCTTTATGGTTGGTCTTGTATTATGTACTACTGGTCATGGTTGAGGTTTGGTAGCCATGGGTTGAGTTTAAGTGGCCGAACGCAAAATGAATCATTTGGTGACCTAGAGAGGCCATTTGGACAGTAGACTTTGAGCATGCATAACGTTTGATGAGGGTTGAACCGTGTGGGATTCTATTTATAAAATTGAATATCTTTGAGTTAGCTTCGCAACACAACTGGTTTCACTCGATTCGGAGTTCGGAAGAGAATGTTATGGCCTGAAACGTTGGACTGCCTGAAATTCGGAAGACATTGGAGATAGGCCTTGAATAGGGCCCAAGACAAGGGCCACGGACCTTGAGCCTTGGAACGGTCCATTTGGGGTTCCTTGGGATGGCCCAGTGAGCTAGGGGTGGCCAGGAACCACCCCAGGACACAAGTCTTAGGCCACGGACCACCCCACGTTCGTGAGCCAGTAGACGGTCCGTGAAGTGGTCCGTCAAGTGAAACAGTGGCTAGGATTGGCATGGGAGTTGATTCCTGGGA
>JBCEWC010012813.1:0-15571 GCA_038996855.1 Solanum aculeatissimum | reverse complement strand
TCGTTGGCTCCCCGACCTTGGGAGCTTACTGTTTCATTTAACGGCACTGTTCACGGGCCTTCAACAGTCTCACGGACCGTTTAATGGTTCGTGCGACTTGACTTGTAACTTTCTGAGGCAAATTTCCAGTTTCGGGCAGTCTCACAAAAACGATCATAACTTGCGCATCCGAGCTCCGAATTGAGTGAAACCAGTTGCGTTGCGAAGCTGCCTCAGGGAGCTTTCATTTGATATAAAGTGGGCCACCCAGTTCATCGTGTGCTAATAGGTATGGTATCATAAAGTTGCAGCAGTCTAAGCGGAGGCCCCAAAACAGTCTAAAAATGAGGCCCTTGCCTTAAATCACTTAAATCTAATCCCTAGCAAGCTCAAATCGATCTTGACAACACTAATATGAACCTAGGTCAATCCACCTGCTCCGTTAACCTTACCTTAGCCATTTAAACCAACCACAGCTTTGGCCAAGCTGCTTCCCAACTTGACGGACCACCATACGGTCCGTCTGAGGTCTCACGGACCGTGGGGTGGTCCGTGGACCTTAACTTAGCTTTTGGGGTAGTTCCTGGCCACCCCATGCTCTCTGGACCATTTTACGGAACCCCACATGGATCGTTCAAAGTTTAACGGCCCGTCTCCCATGCCTTGGGCCATTTCCAGAACCAATCTCCAATGTCTTCCGAATTTCAGGCAGTCCTACACTTTAGGCCATAACTTTTTCATCCAAAATTGGCTTTGAGTGAGACAAGTTGAGTTGTAAAGATAATTAAAATATCTTCAATTTGATATGTAGTAGATCATATGGTTCAACCCACACCAAAAGGTATGTATCTGTGAAGTGCACTGTCCAAACGGCCTCTCTACGCCCCAAAATGACCCATTTTGCGTTCGGCCACTTAATCTCAACCCTTGGATACCAAATTTCAACCATGACTAGTATAAAATCATACAAGATCAACTATAAGGAGTTTCAAAAATTTTCGGGTTGTTACAAGGTAGCCATGGACCTGTCATTGGCACCATTGACTAGTTGATGGAGGCTTCATAGACTAGTGTCGATTTATTGATTGGATATTGATTTGGGCTAGTTATTTTTATACTATCCCATTTAATTGACTTGATTCTTCGTATATTGAGGTTGTCCACTTTCAATTTTCTTTAAGTCTTCCGATGATGTATTATTTATTGCTTGAATAGATGTGATAAGGCCAAGTGGTTCACTTTGGGACTAGTACTAGTCTCTGAGTGTCGGCCATGTCTAGGGTACCTTCCCAGGGCGTGAAAAACTTGATATCAGAGTATAGAGTTCAAGTGTCCTAGGGAGTCTATGAAGTCGTGTCTAGTAGAGTCTTGTTTATGGGTGTGTTATGCATCACACTTTATAAGCAGGAGGCTATGGTTAACTAGAAAGGGTTACCCTTCTTTCGTATTCTAAATCGTGCAATAGAGTTAAACTCTATGAAATTTCTCTTCTAATCCGTGCATTACGCGTTTGCAGAGTTGTGACCATGCCTCCAAGAAGAGCAGTTAGAGGAAGAGGGCGCCCGACCAGACAAAATGTGAACCAACCTGAGCCCCAGAATCAAGATGAACCCATAGGCCAAACCGTCCCTGAATAACCATCTCAGATCGACATCTCAAATGCTGAGGTTTGCTAGGCCATCCAGAGTTTAGCCCAGGCAGTGATAGCACTGATTTCTAGATAGGGAGTAGGCTGACAGGATTCATAAGACACATCCAGGGTTCGAGAGTTCTTAAGAATGAACCCACATGAGTTCACTGGCTCTACACCTAAAGAGGATCCTAAGAACTATATTGATGAGCTACAAAAAGTGTTCAAGGTGATGTATGTGACCGATGCTGATAGGGTTGAGTAGGTTGCCTACCCTCTCAAAGGTGTTGCCAGACTATGGTTTGACCAGTAGAAAAAGGGCAAAGGAGAGGGTGCCCCAGTTCTGACTTGGGCCGTATTTGAGGATGCTTTTATGGGCAAATTCTTCATAAAGGAGTGGAAAAAGGCCAAGGTGAGAGAGTTGTTAAATCTGAAATAGGGTTCTATGATAGTGAAGGAGTATGTCCTTAAGTTCATGCAGCTGTCTCGCTATGCTCCTGAGATGGTCGCTGATATGAGAAGCAGAATGGGTTTGTACGTTGATGGATTAAACAAATGGCCAAAGAAAGATGGAAGAGGAGCTATGCTTATGAGTGACATGATCATAGGTGGGTTGATGATCTATGTACAAAGAATTAAGGAGGAGAGACAACAAAACAGAGAGGAGATGAAGAATAAGAAGGCTAAAACATCCAACCATGAGGTTGAGAGGAGAGGAAATGGGAATAGTAGTAAGTTTCAGTTAGGGCTAGGGCCTTTATCTGCTAGTGCACCAACCCCTAGAAATTGGTGTGAGCAGAAGTCTCAGAACTTCAGAGCCCAAGGATCTCAATCACAGGCTAGTGTGACTCTAGGTTCACAAGGTAAGCCGCCATGTGGCAAGTGTGGCAAACTAACCATGGGGAGATATCATGAGGGAGGAGATGTGTGCTAAAAGTGTGGCCAAATAGGTCATTTTCAGAGAGATTGTCCTAAGTGGGCTGACAAGACTCAATCTTCTACACCAGTACCACCGACTAAAGGGAATAAAAAGGGTGCTATTTCTAACACAAGCAGGGTTACAAACCATTTGTATGTCATAAACACTCGCTAAGATCAAAAAGTTGCACCAGATGTTGTGACGGGTATGCTTCGAGTCTTCACCTTTGATTATTATGCATTACTTGATCCAAGTGCCACATTGTCTTTTGTAACTCCTTATGTGGCCAGTAGATTTGAGAACCTTTCTGAATGTCTTCTTAAGCCCTTTGATGTTTCCACTCCTACTAGTGAGTCTATCATAGCAAAAAGGTTTATAGAGATTGCATAGTGTCCATCTATCATAGGGATACTCTTGTTGATTTGATTGAGTTAGAGATGGTTGACTTTGATGTGATCCTTGGCATGGATTGTCTTCATGCCTGTTATGCCTCTGTTTATTATAGAACTTGAAGTTCAAATTCTAATTTCTGAATGAGCTTGTTATTGAGTGGAAGGGTAGTTTGCAATGCCTAAGGGTAAGTTTATTTCCAACCTTAAGACCAAAAAGCTAATCTCTAAAGGATACATCTATCACCTCGTGCAAGTTAGGATTGATGATGTTAAATCTCCTACTTTGGAGTCGGTCCCGGTTATGAGTGAGTTTCCCGAAGTATTTCCTAAAGATTTACCGGGAGTCCCTCCTAATAGGGAGATTGAATTCATAATTTGTATGCTTCCTGAAACCCAACCTATATTCATTCCACTATATAGGATGACCCCTTTTGAGTTAAAGGAATTGAAAGAGCAGGTAAAAGATTTATTAGACAAGGGTTTCATTAGACCGAGTTGTCTCCTTGGGTTGCTCCTATCCTATTCATGCGAAATAAAGATGGGACCCTCAAAATGTGTATTGATTATAGGAAACTGAACAAGGTCACCATAAAGAACAAATATCATCTCCCAAGGATCGATGATTTGTTTGACCAACTTCAAGGTGCCACTATTTTCTCCAAGATAGACCTCAGATCAGGTTATTACCAGTTGAAAGTACAGAAATGTGACATCCCGAAGATGACTTTTTGAACCCAATATGGTCACTTTAAATTTCTGGTAATGTCTTTTCGGTTGACAAATGCACCTATAGCCTTCATGGATTTGATGAATCAGGTATTTAGATGGTACCTTGACATATTCGTGATTGTGTTTATTGATGATATTTTGGTATATTCTAGAGATGAGGAGGAGCATGCAAAACACCTTAGAATTGCTTTGCAGACGCTCAAGGATAATGAGTTATATGCAAAGTTTTCAACGTGTGATTTTTGGCTCAAATCTGTGGCATTCCTAGGCCATGTGGTTTCAGGCGATGGTATATGAGTGGACACTTAAAAGATTAAAGTGGTTAAGAACTGGCCTAGACCAACCTCTCCCACAAACATAAGGAGTTTTTTGGGTTTGGCTGGCTACTACCGCAGATTTGTTGAAGGATTCTCTTCAATATCCACACCGTTGACTAGACTGACTCAAAAGAAGGTCAAGTTTCAATGGTCTGATGAATGTGAGAAGGGTTTCCAAGAGTTGAAAATAAGGTTGACTACTGCCCCAGTATTAACTTTGCCTAAAGGGATTGATCGATTTGCCATTTATTATGATGCCTCTAGAGTGGGATTGGGATGTGTATTGATGCAGAAAGGAAAGGTAGTTTCTTATGCTTCCAGACAACTCAAGATCCATCAGAAAAATTATCCAACCCATGACTAGAATTTGTTGCGGTCGTATTTGCACTTAAGATTTGGTGCCACTACTTGTATGGGGTGCAATGTAGATGTGTTTACTAATCACAAGAGTCTGCAATATGCATTCAGCCAGAATGGGCTCAACCTGCGACCGAGAGGATGGTTGGAGTTTCTCAAAGACTATGACATGAGCATCCTCTACCACCTAGGTAAAGCTAATGTTGTTGCTGATGCTCTTAGAAAGTTGTCAATGGGCAGTACGACCTATGTTGAGGAAGGAAAGAAAGAGTTGGCAAAGGAAGTGCATAGATTGACCCAGTTGGGAGTCGAACTTGAGGAGTCTAACGAAGGTGGAGTTGATGTTCAAAATGGGTCTGTATCATCTCTTGTAGTATAGGTGAAGGAAAAGCAAGACCGAGATCCTATCTTGCTATAATTGAAGGAAGATGTGCATACACAGAAGGTGATGGCTTTCGTCAAAGGGGGAGATAGAGTATTGATGTATCAAGGCATACTGTGTGTTCCAGATGTTGATGGTGTTTGAGAGTGGATCATGTCAGAGGCCCATAATTCTAAGTATTCCATTCATTTAGGATCAACTAAGATATACCACGACTTGAGAGAGGTTTATTAGTGGAGCGGAATGAAGAGGGGCATTACTGAATTTATTTCTAAGTACCCAAATTGCCAACAAGTTAAAGTTGAGCATCAAAAGTCATGTGGAGTAGCTCAGAAATTTGAGATTCTAGAATGAAAATAGGAGATGATCAACATGGACTTCATTACAGGCTTACCGAGGTCTCGCAGGCAACATGATTCGATTTGGTAGTTGACAGAATGACTAAATCTGTTCACTTTTTGGCAGTAAAGATGACTGACACAACTAAGGATTATGCTCGACTATACATAAGAGAGATTGTTAGACTACATGGAGTCTCTTTGCCTATCATCTCAGATAGAGAAACCCAATTTACTGCATAGTTTTGGAGATCTTTCCAGAAAGGCTTGGGTTCAAAAGTGAATCTTAGCACCATTTTTCACCCTTAGATTGATGGCCGGGCAGAACGTACAATTCAGAACCTAGAGGATATGTTGAGATCCTGTGCCATTAACTTCAAGGGTAATTGGGATGACCATTTACCTCTGATTAAGTTATCCTACAATAACAACTTCCATTAGAGCATTCAGATGCCTCTATATGAGGCTCTCTATGGGAGAAAATGTAGATCATTGATTGGATGGTTCGAGGTAGGTGAAGTAGGATTGATTGGACCAAACTTGGTAAACCAAGCTATGGAGAATGTAAAGGTCATCTAAGAGATACTGAAAACTGCCCAGAGTCGTCAGAAGTCCTACACTGATGTTAGGAGATAGGATCTAGAGTTAGAAGTGAATGATTGGGTATACTTGAAACTGTCACCCATGAAGGGTGTAATGAGATTTGGGAAAAAGGAAAAGTTGAGTTCTCGATACATTAGTCTCTACCAAATTATGAAGAGAGTGGGAAATATAGCTTATAAGTTGGAGTTACCACAAGAGCCAGCAACCATCCAACTGGTCTTTCACATTTCTATGCTTAAGAAGCATTTGGGATATCTGTCCTTGGTTGTACATATTAAAAGCATTGGAGTGAAGGATAGTTTGAGTTATGAAGAGATCCCAGTCCAAATCCTGAATCGTCAAGTTCGCAAGTTGAGAACTAAAGAGGTTGCATCAGTAAAAGGTTTGTGAAGAAGTCAATCTGTTGAATAGGATACATGAGAAGCTGAAAAGGATATGAAGGCTAGATAACGTCACCTATTCGTGCCTCTAAATGACGAAATTAATGGTAATGATTTATTTCTATTCTCTGAGTTACTTTTCCATTATTGAGTTCTTATCTCTGAGTCGACGCCCTTTTCGAGTCTATAAGTATATGAGTATGCATGTCTTTAATTGTATTCATGCCTAATGATGATGTTAGAAATGGTCTTTCAATTCTAAATCCTGAGTTGAAGTTGATTCTGGAGTATGAGTATACAAGTATGGTGCTTATGCTTGATGGGGCCTAAGTTGCTTATCATTCGAGGACGAATGATCCCAAGAGGGAGATATTGTGATACCCCATAACTCTATCCTCACATCTACCTATGTTTTGAGACTCATTCTTACATATGAGAAGTGTATTAGGGTCATAAGAGATTTCTAACACTTATATGAGTTCAAAATCTTCCTATAAATTGAGTTTATAGTGATAGATTATGGAAGGGTCAACTTTAAATATTTATAACTCGTAGCACATAAAGAATTAGGTAGCCCATGACCTACCAAATGAAATCCCTTTGAATTAGCTTTCCTACGCAACTAGTTTCACCTCATTTGGAGTTTGGAGTCAAAGGTTATGGCCATTTTACTGAATACTACCAGAGCAGGGTGATTCCACGAAACCATATACGGGTCGTGAATCGACATATGACCCATAAGGTTAGGTTTTGTGGAAAAGTCCAGAAAGTCAGATTTTGAGCCCCAGACTTCACGAATCCATCTACAGGTCATAATTCCTTCTACGGGTCGTGAATTGGTCTCGTGAAAGGTTCCAATAACCTTAAAAACATGCACAAAAGTTCACAGATGTGACCCACAAGTCGTGGAACGTTCCATGAGCCGTAAATGGTTCCATGGATGACTTTTTATAGCTTTTTATAAAGAATTATTTTGGTCTTTTCCCACCTTTTTAAAGCCTAGACTCGACTTTTTTATACCTAAATTAAGCCCTAAACATATTAGTTGATCCTTTTTGCGCTAAAATACATCCTCCAAACGTAGAACAAGATTTCAAGAGAGAAAAAGCTAGGGTTTGAAGAGAAAACTTGAGGATTCTTCCAAGATATTCCAAGATTCAAACTTCTAGGTATGTAAGGCTAACTAAACATGGATTTTGTTCTTTCATGTGCCCCATAACCTGAATTGATGGAATTATTGATGAATTGAGTCTTCCATGGATGTTTTGTGAAGATTTTTCTTAAATTGTAATGTATATTTATATGTTTTTGCATGAGTTACAGATTTTATGAATTAAATACTAGAAATTGAATATTTTACTTTTCTACATGAACCCTAGAATGAATATTTGTTATTTTAACCTATTACATTTAAACAAGTATGCATGAGTAAAATTTGAACTTAAAGAGTCTATAGAATCCTTAAATGCTTTAACTCTATTATTGTTTCTCGAATGCTATGAGTTAGAATGATGCATGATTGAGTCTTTATGAGTCAATAACTGAATGTTAAAAGGATGTAACCAAAGAGTTGATAGCTAATGTAATGAATTGACTCACGATTGGAATGATTGGGGATTGATGGTCTTATGGGCAATAAGTCTTGGGAGAAGTATTGAGCACCAAAATGGGTAAGAGTAAGTACAACTCGATCTCATTAACTACGTTGCCAAGCGTAGAAGAGGATTGAATTTACTAAGTCTGATCTATCCTCTCCATATGGTCCCTAAATTAATAGAGGACCCGATTGATAGATCTGGATCCATTATGGATTCATTTCGTTCTTTACACTGGCAAGTACTGAACGATTGTGGTAACATCAACGAGATTGTTATACAATCACTGACTCATAAGTGATTGTTGTCAGATTACAGAAACTCCCAGATAGGTTCCATATTGATAGTACTCTAACTTGATTGGATTGTATTGAGTTGAATTGTAACGATTGGTCATTGTCTACTGTTTATTCCTGCTTTAGATAGACCTTTGACATCTTGATTAAGTATCTTTAAGTTATTGTTATTCTACCTATATCTGTTTCACTCAGCTATTTTACATACTCGTACATTCCACGTACTGACACTCATTTGGGCCTGCATCTTTTCATGATGCAAAGATAGGTGCTAGAGATCATCAACAAGCGCTCCGTTGAAGATCTTCTCCTTATTTCAGTTGATTGGTAAGTCCTCCTTGCTTTTGGGGGATGTCTATCATTTCATCTAGCTTTAGAGTTAGACTTTAGATTTGCTTTTCTTTTGATTGGAGGTAGCGATGTACCTGTCATTGGCACCATTGACTAGTTGATAGAGGTTTCATAGACTAGAGTCGATTTGTTGATTGGATATTAATTTAAGCTAATTTTTTTCATACTAGCCCTTTTACTTGATTTGATTCTTCGTATATTGAGGTTGTCCACTTTCTATTTTCTTTAAGTTTTCCACTGATTTGTTATTTATTGCTTGAATGGATGTGATGAGGCCAAGTGTTTCGCTTGGCGGACTAGCAATAGTCTCTGAGTGTTGGCCACGTCTAGGGTACCCTCTCGGGGTGTGAGAGAAGTCGCAAAAGTAGAGGGTAACTTGGTCTAATGTTTTTGAACGTGGATTGTACAACATCTAGGGCTCTACAAATGCGGATGGGGGCTCCACGAACACATAGTTCAAATTGAGCTGCACTAGATTCTGAAAAATCAACGATATTTCAAAACTCGGAATGAACCCCAGGTTTCTTTCAGAACCTGATGCACACAAACCAAATATGTATCCCTACTAAAAATGATGTTTCAGATTTAATGAAACTATCAAAATTCGATTTTGAGGTCTTCTTGACCTGAAACCCGATAGGGCTCATTAAAACTAGTTAAAAACTTGAATATCCAAAATAACCTCAAAAAACTATAAATTACAATGAGACTATGTCTAACGTTAGTTTCACCATTCGAAACCACTGAAACTGTTGAAATTTTGATTAGATCTTTTGAACTCCGAATGTTGACCAAAGTCAAACTATGGTCTGAATTCAACTAAAAATAAAACTTTAGGTCCAAATTCTTTGTTTTAACTCCAAATTTTGTTATATTAGTTCTCTTAGACCAGATTCTGCATTTCGGAGCTAATGGAATCGATAAAATCGGATTTTAACTCCTGAAACTCAAGATGACCTCAAAACTCAAAGTTATAAACCTTAAGCCTTTTAAAAACTCTTTCTTTATTAAAATTTCAATTTTTTGCAAGGTTTTTGAAATTCGTCTTTTTAACTCATCCAAAAATGACTCAAAGAAACTTTCAAGAAGGGAAAAAATGGTAATTTAACTAAAAATACCATAAATAACCTTAGACCCATTACAAGGAAAGCAAAAAAGAACTAAGAAAATACCTCAAATGAAGGTCTCCTAATAATATCCAAGAACTCCAATGCATAGGCACAAACTTCCAAAACATGTTGGACTTTGAATCATCCAAAATGGAGTCTCCAAGCTCTAGTTATATTATTTCAAAGGTGAGGGAATAAGCTAAAAAATGGGTTTTGAAGGACATAAGTAGCCTGGAATTAACCTCGACGAATACGGAGCATCTTCTGTTAACATGGGGAACAAACCCAGCAATAGTGTGCAAATGCAAAGAACAACTTGGTCTGTACTAGAACTAGCAAAAGCTAAAATTTTGTTTTAATGTTCTGAACTCATTCGGAGTTTCGTGAATACAAACCATATGAGAAGATTGATTTTAAAAGACATTACAAACTCAACAATGTAGTCAAAATACTCGGTGGAGGTCATTTTGACAAAAAATGGGTCACACATCCAAGCATCATTTTAAATCAAAATTCACCAAAGAGCTCGAAATGAGATTGGAAGCCTCGAGACATGTATGAAGGGTCATTTTACACCAAAGTTGATGTTCTAGAGCTAATCA
Organism: Solanum aculeatissimum; assembly: GCA_038996855.1. Lineage (NCBI taxonomy): Eukaryota > Viridiplantae > Streptophyta > Magnoliopsida > Solanales > Solanaceae > Solanum > Solanum aculeatissimum. The sequence goes on along the minus strand of JBCEWC010012813.1, from coordinate 5,592 downwards.
CACTGATGGAATTCTCATTCACACATGATTTCCAAGAATGTTGATGAAAGTCAAACTTGGGCAAAACTTTAAAGGCTAAAATGCCTAATGGCATAAACTTGCACTAGTTATCTCGAGAACAAAGTTGCCCACACTCCTAGCCTAACAACTTGTTTGGATAGTGGTTTGTCATGGTTTCATAATGTATGGTTTCGTATGGTAAGGTATGGTATTGTACAGTATTGTACTATCTAATGTTTGGATAGACTGTATGGATTGCTACTGTTTAATAATAATTTATTGTTTGATTTGACTGTATGGTACTGTATCATAACTTGAAAATTTACAAAAATATCCTTAATTATTATAATATTAAATTTATCAATATTTTTTTAATAAAACTTTTAAAAAAAATTAATACATAAAATCAAGTAGGGAAATATACAAACTAATATATTTCCAATCCAAACAAATAACACAAGAAAATAAAAAAAGTAAGAACTTTAAAAAAATGAACCTAAAAAAATAGACTAAAACGTGAAAGAATAAACGGGAGTCGGAAAAGAAGTTTCAAAAGTTGATACGGAGGAAAATAAGTAATATAAAAGCAGTACATATATTAGAGTAAAGTTTAATAAATAATAAAGGATAAATCAGAATTATTTAAATTTAAATAAGGGTATAACTGGAAAAAAAATAAGAGAACCATGGGATACCACCAAATTGGTGGTTTCAAAAAGTAAGGGTTTTCATGGTTACAGAACCATGAAACAAAACCATACCATACCATATAATTAATGAAACAATCAAAACAAACGTGGTTCTCTTACTAACCATATCATACCATACCATACCATGTCATACCATCAAAAACCAGCATCCAAACAAATTGTTAAAGTTATATATGCTCCATTTGAAAAAGAATAACTTTGATATTGAATTTAAAAAAGAGTAAACAATTAAAAATATTTTTGAACTTGGCATTGAATTTAAGAATGAGAATTTTTTTTAAAAAAAATTTGAAGTTACAACAATACATTTTTTGAATTTTTTTAAAAAAATTGCTCATACTGGTATTTTATTTAGACAAAATAATTAACCTTTTAAAGATCAAAGTGATTTATTAAAACTAATTTAACTTTCTTTAATTTTTTTATTTAACAAATTTGAATATTTTTCGTTATTTTTTATTATAATATTAAAGAAAAAAATAAAAACTTACTCTTTGGATAAATTTAAAACTTACTTTTTCATTAACTTTATATATTTTTAAAATGTTTTTTTTTAGAAAGCTAAATCAGTTCATTATTTTAATAAATCACTTTGATCACTTTTTTAAAATCACTTTAATCCTTAAAATCGCTTTAATAAAATCATTTTTATCCTTAAAGAGATACATTATTCCGGTTTGGATAAATTATGAAAGAAATCTAATAGAGATGGAAATTTATTTTATTCCATAAGAGAATCAAACATAATAAATATTCAAAAAAAAAAAGAAGAGGATTGTTAGTTTCAAGAGTATAAGTTGGTCAAAAAGGTGAATGAATGACATTTTTTGAACCAAAAATATTCCGTTAAAGAAAAGGGGATTTTTGGACCACAAAGGTGGATGACAAAGACATTTTATGCCTAATAGGTGAATGGATAATATTTTTGTATCATTTTCAATAGTTGAAGACATTTTAGGTCCTTTTTTCTATATTTATTTATATAAAGAAAAATTGTCAAAAATGTCCTTAAACTATATGTAAGGAATAAAAATGTCTTTTCATTTATAGTGTGGTCCAAAAATGTCCTTACTGTCAATATTTTGGTCTAAACATGCCCTTATTATTTCTTAATGGGTCAAAAATGTCTTTTTCACATAAATTTGTTATTTTTAAATTTTTGGACACATTATTTTTCTAATTAGCAAATATTTATCCTACTTCAATTCGAGAAAAAATTTAAAATAAAAAAATTTCTTGCTTTATTATAATTACTATTTTTATCGTTATCTAAATAAAAATTAATGTTGGATTTACTATGATCTTATATTTATGACATATATTATTTAATTTGTTACTCCCTCTGTTCACTTTTACCCGTCACTATTTCATTTTTCGAGGTCAACTTGATTAAACTTCAACGCTAAATTGAAGTAGCTAAATTTAATACTTGAAATCTAAAATTTAGATGGTTGAAAATTATACGAAAAATATTATAATTTACAATCTTTCACATATTAATATGATAAAAAAAAGTAAAAATTTTCCCACACATCAATTTAAACATAATTATTACAAGTTTTAAATGTAGTAGTTGATAATTACTGCTTCTAACATTTAAATTTCAAGTTATAACAAATCAGCATTTAATTAAAAGATTTATTTTTATTTTTATTTTTAATTAATATATATATACAATTTAAAAATATATAAAATTCGATATATATAATTAAAATTTATCAAAAAATAGATTTGCTAACAACACAATACAACAATTAAGGAGTTATATTATTATTAGAATATTTAATTTCCTTTTATTATGTCAGTTAACAACCTTTTTCTCTCTCCATCATAATTAGCTCCCTCTTCCATGCAAGACTTCTTGGGGAAGACAAACTCTTCATCTCCCCTTTTTTCTCATTGTGCAATCCGCCATAGCTAAAAAAAATACTGTGTTCATCATCATCCAAAAATCAAACACTTCCAGATATGTTGCTTCAACGCCAAAGGAGCCATAGTTGCAAGATTAACTGAAGACTTTTTTTTTGGGTTATTTTTACTTGTTGAATTTTTATGGACATAGTCACCTGATCCTTTGTCGTAGGTTCAATTTTTGTTGCTTTTTTTTTTTTTATAATTGTCTTGGACAAAAAAGCAGTACAACAAACTACTAGTATGTTTTGATGATTTTGATCATATAAATCACAGCTCATTAATACCTGTGTTTTTCAATTTTTTATCAATTCAAAATGTTTTTTAGGCTATATGCATACAATTTTTTTTTATAATGACTTGTAATTTGATTTTGGTGCACACAATTGATATAAAAATGATGTATAATGGGTATTGATGTGGTATGTGATTTTATATATAATTTGAATGTGCATGTCTTCAAAAATTATAATGACATGTACTTCATGTGGTTTATACAGTTGATTTATAAATGATGTAGAATTTGACAGGGGTGATTTGTTCTTTTAATTATATAAAGGTAATATAGATTGGGTATTCATTTGGTATGCAAGTGTGTGGTTTAAGATATTGTGTCTTTCTTCTTAATTTATGACTTTATATGTAAATGAGTATCCACATGATATGTGATTGATATACAATTTGAATGTGCATTTCGTCAAAATTATAATAAATTGTAGAGATTGTGGTGTATAGAATTAATATGTAAATGGTTATATAAAGTAGTGTGACTTTGGTATAGAATCAGGCAAGTGTGATTTGATTTTAATGTTGTATGAAAATAATATCGTTTGGAAGTATCCATATTGTTTCTAGAGATGAGATCTTCCTGTTAGTTTGCAGTTTATATGAAAATTATATATGTGTATTTTATAAAAAAAAATTAAAAAATATTTAATGAGCTACAATATATATGCAGTATACAATTATAATGTAACTTATGTATCTGCAAAAATAAGAAGAAAGACACATCATGTCAATTACATGCGAATATAAATTTGATACACAATATACCTCAATCACACCAAGGCCACACTATCTTATAAACCATTTATAAATCAATTGCATACAATCTCGTTGTACACCAATTACATATATGCAACAGACACATACACCATACAAACCACAAGTCAGTATAAACTTGATGACGTGCATAACCAATTACCATACAAATACCCCAGTTTGCATACACATAATGCATAACCAATTACATACATATCTTGAACACACACCCCATTAACTGACGAAAAATGATATAAAACACAAATGTAACATTTAAATAAAATTTTATTCAAATTTATAGAAAAACAAACGTCTCTTCGCAATATCCCAACATGAAAAAAAAGATAGAAGTAAATCAAACTAAAATAAAACTACTTTTGCGAAGAGGGATACTTTGAGCAAGACTTTCTATTACGACCTTCTCGTTTACACGTACTGCAAGTGACTTTAGCCCTCTTGAGTTTTTCTTCAATGAACGACTTACGTCGTTCATAAGCTGGTCGTCTGGGTGGTCTCTTATAATCCGACGGTAACACCTTTGGCTCCATAACGTACTTTGGTATTTTCCAAGTGCTCTCGCACGAAAGAGGCTCAACAGGAATTGTATACGAGTCATAAAAACTCATTCCATACTGAACAAAGCAAAAATATCAATAACTAACTTGAACTATTTCCATTTTTCTGCCATGTTGTTTTAAAATTGAAAATATATCATCCATTATTGCCAAAACACACAAGAAACAATTTTGAAAACAAAAATAAAACAAGAAAAAAGAGAAGCAGCAGTTTTATCCAAAAGAAAATCTCAAATTAATTTGAGTATAAAGAAATAACAAACTTTAAATGATAATGGAGTAACATTAGAAGCTAAAAAAGGAATAACCAGATTTTATGCAACTGTTTAAAATCTCACTTTAATTGGGACAATTAATCACGAATACAATCCTTTTTTAGTTGGAAACTATATCCAAACAATAATACAAAGAATTATTTTTTTCATTTTCTCGTTTTTTTTTCAATTTTTTTCCTTAATTTGCTATAAGTTGCAACTAATCTACTGCTAAAACCTGAAACTCATTATCTACTGCTAAAACCTGAAACTCATTATCTACTGCGAAGACTCGTAATAAACTATCTAATAATTGTCACTTTAAAAATTTATTCTAAAAAAAAATACATCTTAAAATGTTAGTCAAAGTTCATATAGTTTGACCTCGATAAGTGAAATAGTGACAAGTAAAAGTGAACGGAGGGAGTATAATGGTATGATGTTCTATTTTAATTGATAAAATAAGATTGCAAAAAATTATTTTCTTACATTTTTATTAGTTAATATGATTTTAAAAGAAACAAAACAAGAAAATGTGTTGACACCCAATTTTGACCATCCACGACATAAATTAACTATCGAGTTTCTTCGAATATTAATGATTCAAAATAATTATTTAAAATAAAATAAATTTCAAAGTTCCTTAGATTTTTAAATATTATGTATATTACGTATTTATTTTTTACAAAAAATTACTCCGGAGATTATTTTCTATAAATTATTTTTCAAAATAAAATTATTCGATACATAATTTAGTTATTTTGCTTCGTTGATTTCAAGAAGCTCTTTAATTAATTTTTGTTGTTCGTCTCATGAACTTTAATTCAATTCGGGTTTCGAATTGCGCGAATTTTCGGTCATATTCCCAATTTTTTCAAACCCAGTTTATTCAATTTTGGGCCAATTTCAGCTCAAAACTCAAACCCAAAACTCAAACCCAAAAACCTCCTACCCAGAAAACCCATACCCAAACCCGCGAAAACCAGTGAACCCGAGACCCCCAACCCTTTTATTTTCCCTTTTTCAGCACACATCAACAACAACACACACAAATACACACTCTCCTCACAAATCACTCTCTCCCACGCTCCCAAAACCCGT
>JBCEWC010012812.1:0-15572 GCA_038996855.1 Solanum aculeatissimum | reverse complement strand
GCTTCAATGGAGGTCAAGAGAGCCTTAAGATCTTAAGAGAGAGTGTAGGATAGTTCTAATGGATGAAATAGGGTTTATGGGGATGATTTAGGGGTTTGGGATACCTTAAAGGATCAAAAGGGGGCTTAGGGAAATGTTAAATCACAAAAATACCATTAATAAAACGGAACTTTTCACTAAACACAGTGCCCAAATGGAAGCTACAGTGTCGTCAAACTGTCACACGGTCCGTTCAAATGACCATCCACCATGCCTTAGCAAATTCTCCTCACGAACTCTCGGAAGACATTCTGTTACACTTCACGAACCTATAAACGGTCCGTTCAAGGTGATACATCTCGTTAAAGAAACCTTCCAACCTCCCTTAACATCAAAATCAATAGCCAAGCCTTGGCCTTGCCACTGCCTCACTTCACGAGGCAGTGAACGACCCATCAAGAGTCAAACGGACTGTCCAAGGTCTCGTTGACTTGGACTTGGCTTAAGGGTGGTTCCGGGCCACCCCAAGATCACTGTGACACCTAACTGGACCCTAGACGGACCGTGCAAAGTTTCCCGGTCCGTGAAAATATCCTTGACCATTTTTCTAAGCCTATCTCTAATGGCTTCCGAATTTTAGACAGTCTCATTGTTTGTGCCATATCTCCCTCATCCAAAGTCCAAATTGAGTTACACCACTTATGTTGCAAAGATAACCTAAAGAGATTCAATTGGATATGTAGTAGTTCACATGGTTCATCCCACATCAAAAGTTATGACTATTTAAAGTACACTTTCGAAACTTTTCCTCTAGGCCACTAACTAGCCCAATTTCTATTCGGCAACTTAAAATCAACTCGTGGCCACCAAAACTCAACCATTGATTGTAGTACATCACATAATGCCAACCATAAGTAGATTTCGAAAATTTTTGGGTTGTTACAAAGAGCAGGGTCAGGTGGTCGACATGTCAGAGGAGACCATCCGGCGGATGCTATTTGGACTAGAGTTTGCAGCCCCCAATTCTACAATTGATTTCGACCACAGAATGTTTTAGGCACGTGACTTGGGAATCATGAGGGACCCAGAGCATCGAGCTATTTGATAAGCTGGGTGGCTACCCACATTGTTGCTTTTGGACCTGACTCTGCTTGGGTAGCCACATCTTCAGATCCTATTATCAAGGCTTTACTTAGCTTCCCCACAAAATTTTGGTGGGTGGTGGTTCGCTCATGATTCTGGCCTACACTTGTAGACAATACCTTGACGTCAGAGAGAGCATTTTTGGTGGCCAACATCTTGGCTAGCTATGCTATCAACTAGGATGCACTTATCATTGAGCAGATACATGAGGCAGCCCTGAGGAGTTCTATTTGATCCCCTTTCCATGCTTGATTCATCAATTATATTTGACGGTGGGGGTTCATTTTGCACCACGTGGACATACTACTGGAGGTGCAGTACATATTAGATGCCAGCCTGATCAAGGATGATGAGAATCCAGTTGCTCTGCGTAGGACACCGAGGTCACCAATTATACTTCTAGACTTGCCTGCCTCCGTGACTATAACTGAGACCTCTAGCTCGGCCGTTGCACAGACTATAGAGGGCCCCCCACAGACTGAGATTGCTGAGGGGAGAGGGCCTATTATTACTACTGTTATTGTCCCAGAGTCTATATTCATGACTTTATCACCTGCCGACATCGCATTTGTGTCAGCAATATCTTTTCAGGCACTGGCTCAAACACAGACACACGTTGAGTCATAGCTAGCTCAGCTACTATAGCAGTTGAGGCCTTGGGTTTGCCTAGTTGTTTCAGAGGTGGAGAGGCGTATGCACGCATTCACCACTACCCCCATCAAAGAGGGACTAATATCGGTGGATGCCAACATGGATGTATTCGAGGAACGGATCCAGACCAGCCTCCGCACAGTGGCTCCCATTAATTTGTCGGCTATATAAACAGAGGTTCAGCAGCTCCGGGCTGACATTGCTACAGCATTGGTTACTCCAATAAGCTTGACGTCTACCATGCCAGCTGTAGCACTGATTATAGACCTATTCCATCCAGAGGACCCTAGATAGACTTCCTTTGGGAAGAGGCCCCACACAGATAATGCAAATATGGAGAGCCTTGGTGGAAAGTGAACAGAGGAGGAGGACCTATGGATCGCCCTGGCAAGATCCCGAGAGGAGGAGAAGGCCAAACAGGAGTATGCACGCCAGTTGCATAAAGGCGAGGGTTCCTCCCAATTCGCTCCTACTATTGAGGAGTGCACCCGGCCTATGGAGGGTGGACATAGCGAGACTGAGAGAGGCGCTTAGGTACCTAGGTATGTTTCTTTTGACCCCTAGTTTCTTATATTTTTCTTACATGCATTGAGGACAATGCACAATCATTTTGATAAGGTGTGGGTGGTTATACGGCCTCAGTGAAGTTTGAGTAACTTTGGCCTATGACTACCCTAATTTTTTATTCCAAAAGGTATTCTTGCCTGTGTTCTTTCCCTGTGGATTTTATTTTATGTTGAACCGACATGTTTAGGATGTTTAGGTAGCATGTACAGTACATAGTAGTGATAGCTATGGCATAGTAAATTTTTGTGTAAACATGATACCCACTAAATTTTTGTTTTTCTAGTTTGATAGTAACCATGCATGATTAGGTTATTTGATAGTGTTTGTTCTGATAAGTGTGTGACTAGGATAAAAAACATTATTTGTTAGTTGTTTTAGCATGTAAAGAAGTTCCATGAGTGAGTGAGCGTAATTGCATGATTCTCTACTGTGCTTTAATTCATAACTTGCCCTGTTACTCAAGATTTAGACACTAGGTTAGTTGGTTAGGAAAGGATCTTAGGCCATTGTTTTGATTTAACCCACTTAGCTTAAATATAACCAATCAAAGATGTTAATTATCCCTTGATACCTATTTTTGAGCCTAACATTGAACCAATTCTTTGTAAACACCCAATAAGTCTGGACCTTAATAAATGATAATCCCAAATTTGACCCTGGTCTTTCTTGGAACACTATGCACCTCAACTCAGGCTAAAAGCCTAAGTTAAGGGTGGCTACCCAAAAAGTGGTCCTAGTTCGAAGGATAGATATTGTTCACCACATCTTAGGCCAAAAACCAAAGTTAAGGGTAGCTGGTATAAGGAGAATTCATAAAAGAGGAGAAACCACTTAGTGACACAGAGAAGAGAATGAAAAGAATGAAAAGGGTGCAAGAAAAAATGATAAATTTGCCAAAGTCCAAAACAATGCATATGAATAAGGGCTAAGTGCTAAAAAGAAGAGAAAAAATGCACCCTTAAACAGTTGAAAAATAGGAAAAAGGAGAAGAAAGGAAAAGTGATAGGTTGGCAGGGCAAAAGTGGTAAATAATACAATATCAAGGAGGGCCGCAATCACTATATATCCATATAATCACTCTAAAGCCCCTTAAGTGTACATTACAGAATTAAAAAGTCCTAATGTGATCCTACTTCGACTGGTAAATAGGTCATAATCCTAGAATATGGAGGCAATCATATGGTATTAGGCGCAGTAGTTGAATATCTTTTGTGAAGGAGAGTGTTTTGATATAGTCCCAATGAATTTGAATTGAAAATATCACCCAGAGTGTATGATGGGACTTCTTTCTGTGAGGGAACTTGCATTGCATTATTGACACTTGACTAATTCAGTGACATATTGCTTATTTGTGGTTGCATAGCCTGTCATAGTTGCACGATTAGAATTTTGTGGTCTGCATTGATTTACTTGATAGCTAACTGATTTGTGTTTTGAGGAGACTTGGGTATCTATTGAGATTGTGATGTATTTTGTGCCATTGGGTTGATGTCTATGCACCTCTATGATGTGTAAGTAGATTGAGTCTGTCGCTTGAGGATAAGCAATAATTTTAAGTTGAAGGTGTTGATGTGCTACCAAAATACAATACTTTTAATAATTAAAACTTGAAATTTTGTGCATTCTCAAAGCGATATTAGTAGATTTGATGTTTGTTTTGTTTGTTTTTGTAGGATTTCAGTGTTGGCGTGGTTTTGGGCTTGAAGTACAAATTTTGCAGGAAATTGGTAGTTTATGAGACCCTCTATGGGTCATGGGTCATTTCACAAGTCATAGAGGGGGTTTCGTTTGTTGTTCCAGTGAGGGGTTTAAAAGTAAGTCCCACTCTATGAGAGCCTAGCACGAGTTGTAGACCATTGTATGAGTCGTAGAGTGTGGTCGTGAACTGAAGAAGCAAAAAGTGAAGAGTTGTTGAAAGTGGTTCAGACGAAACCCTTCAAGGGGTCATGGAATACTTCATGAATCGTGAAGGAGGCTTTGTGAAGGGTTTTAGTAGCTGTAACGACATTCCATGAGATCTCGACTCATGAGCCATAAAAGGTGCTCGTGATCGGTGTCGACACAATTATCCTATTTTGTTTCAGCTTTATATTTTAAGTACTATAAATAGCTTTTTTAGGTTTTTATCAGATATAGATCAATAGAGAACATCTTAGAACATCACATACATACTTTTAGAGAGCTTGTGAATAATATTTTATGATTCTATTAATTCAAGTTTGCAATTTTCATTGAGATTTTGGATTTTGTTCATCAATTTTTGTTGTGTAAGTTATTTAATTATGTATCCTTCTTACATGTTTTCTGATCATACCTCAAGTATGCGTGGCTAAATCCATAACTAGGGTTGTGGGAACCATGACGAACTAACTAAGATAAAATCAGATTACTTGCAATTGCTTGGATGGTGTTAAGATGTATTAATTAACTTCTTCAATTTAACTGATTTGTAATAGAAGGCCTATGTTAGAACTCGTCTAGTATCACCTGTCCGATCCAGGAGGTGACAAATAGGAAAAGAATTAATTAACAAAGGTTAATCGATTTCTCTCAACCAATCAGGCTACTAGGGGTAGTAGTTTTGGGTTAGGATAAAAAGTAAGGTTTAGTAATGCCACATCACAGAGACCGATCCAGTAATGTGATGAAATTCACCTAGGTGCCTGATCAAGAATTTAGGAGAATGTAACTTACTGTCCTGCACCTACACACCAGAAAAGAGTCACAAGTATCCAAGAACACTTAGTTAGGGAGTCATGGGGAACACATATCCCTAGTTAGTTTCTCGTCTAATTACAAACAACTACTATTTTAGTTTAAAATTTATTTTAATTGCAAATTCCCCCTCGTTATATTTATTTTGCATTTTTTTGTTTCTGGGAGATATTAAAGTATGTCAATTCAAGTTATAGAAGTGTGCTAATCTGGAGTCTACCATATTCTTCGTGGGAATGATCCTAACCCATGTTTGGTTAAATACTTGAGTACGACCGCTTCAAAACCTCCAAGTACGGGTTTGTGCTAAGCATAAGCATGGAGTCGAGAGCAATCACTAACTTCCTCCCCATTTATTTTGACCTCTCTTACACTAGCTATCCTCAACTTAGGCTTTTGGCCTCAAGGTGCACAATATCCAACCTATGAACTAGGGCCACTTTTGGTCTCCACCCTCAACTTAAACTTTTTCCCTTAGTTAGGGTGCACAATGTTCAAGCAAGGACCAGGGCCAATTTCAATATTTCACAATCAACAAAGCTTGGTTACTTAGGTGTCTACAAAGAACAAGGTACATGCAAGGCTTAGTTATTTGGATCAAGGAATACATCAAGCATTAGATTGGTTATTTAGACTTAGTGGATTAATATGAACAATGGCCTAAGATCCTGACCAACTAACCTACGGTCTAAGTTAGAGTAATAGGTAAAGTTCTGAATTAAAACACAGTATGAGAATCATGCAAATAAACTGACATACTTGGCACTGATTACACTTTCAACTTTCACTCTAAGATCATGCTTTTTATCAAAATTACACCTCACTTATTAGAACAAGCATTGTTAATTAATCAAGATCACATGGATGTTATCAAGACTACCTAAAAACAAAATATTTCTGATGGGTATCATTTTTCAATAAAAGTGAACATATGCCATAGACTTAAGTACATTATGCTACCAATACTACCTGTACATCTTAAACTTGCCAGTTAGATTCAAAAAGTAGGATAGTTATAAGCCATAGCTACTCAAACTTCACCGAGGCCTACAATTACCCACACCCCATCAAAAAAGATTTGCATTATTCTCAATGCACAAAATATAATAGAATCAAAGCATAGGAGTCAAAAGACATACCTGGGCACCAACGAGCCGATTTATGGCTGTGTCTGATTACCCTGAACCTACCTGGTTGTCTCCTTAATAGTAGAAGCATGTCCGGAGGTTCGAACACTACTCATACTCTCTAATCATTCCTGCCATGCCATCTCATCTATAATTGATGCTCGTGTGACAGCCGCTACCTGGTCCCTCTTAGTGAACTTTGCCTCCCACCTCAGAGCATTGGGATCATTAGTCTCAGAATAGAGCCTTTTCCCAAAGGCGCAGAGTGGTATCTCCTAAGTGGAAAAAAGATCAACAAACACCCCTGTAGTAGTGTTGGGCATCGGGAATACTACTGGTGTTGCTTCTCCTACTCTAATCTTAGCTCAGAGCTACTAAATCTCTGTTTGCATCGTAGTCAGATCAGGAGGTTGACCTAAAGAGTGGTTCTACTCTACTCTGTGCTCAAATGCATCTATACGACCATGCATTGGTATCAAATTCTCTGTGACAATGGTCGTATAGTGCATCCTCATGTGCTCTTCAGCCTAAGAAATGGCCTGGTAGACCCACAACCTGATTTATTAAAGTAGTTATGTTAGCTGAGTCTCAGTCCTCACCAACCTCTGCACCATAGTCTAAATAGAGGCCGCAGACACATATACCATGCCTATGGGAGATACTAGCACTGCCTCTGGCACAGAAGTGGTGGTACTAGTAGTGGGATCCCCTCTCTCTATTAGGCTTGGTCTATAAGGTCCCCTCCATGGTAGTAACAGTTATGGTGGAAGAAGATGGAGGTTCAAATAGTGGAACTGTGGCCAATATCTCTGGCATATGGACTGGAGGTTGTGGTGCTCACCTAAGTTCCACCGGATTCTCATCAGCCTATATCAGGTTGGCTTCCAGTGTCCTCTAAACCTCTATCAGAGTACCCACCTGATGAATACTACCCACCCTCATCGCTAAGCAAGGCGTATATATCAGGCAAAGGAATAGGATAGAAGTGGATCTCTTTAGGGATGCCTCATGTATCTTCTCTACAGTCAACCTGGCCCAATCTCTGTCATGGCCAGCCAAGATATTAGCAACCAGTACTGTGTGATCTGGTGTGAGTGTATTATCTGCATGTGTTGGCTAAATTTGTGATCTAACTACAACATACCAAAATTTTCCCATGAAGTTGAGTGAAGCATTCACTATAGGTGTTGATACTGTAGAAACCCACTCAGGTTCCTAGACCTGTACTGTGATATGGTCGGCAATCTATCTCATCAACAAGCCTCGGCAAGTTGTATCTCTCATTAAAATATGGTCTCGGGTCTGGCTTAGCTTGTACTTAAACTTAGTTGTGGATACTGGAGCCTTGTACCAGGGACCAAAGAGAACTCTACGAATGGTGGTCTCTGAAATATTGGTTGGGATACCTCTTACCATCATTTATGCCAATATCGGCTGCCTCAAATATGTTTTCCCTTCTGGGGTCGAGCGGGAAACGATAGAGTGTATGATGCATAAAATTCTCTGACCATCACTGGGGAGTACTTCCTCGATGGAGCTTCCAACCACTCCAACCCATACCTCATTACAGTCTCTCTAAGTCCAAGGGCACTGTCGAGTCTAGTAGTGATAAGTCAGGGCTCCTCGAAGATAGTGTTAGCCTGATGACCCAAGTCATCATGTTGTATATCATCTCGGTCCAACCTCTGCATCCCGGGCATACACCACCTACTGGTCAAGGCATCTGGGGATGATGGTGTTGCCAGGGTGGACTCTGTAGCATTAGAATCTGACTCCTCTCCTGCACTGGAGGCAGCTTTATCTCCTACTCCTAACCCTGACCCCTCTCTGTTGGAGGTCATCTAGATAGAGCTACTCTGTCTGGAGCCTCCCTCGTCAGATTGGGGAGGTCATACTACTATGGCTCGTGTCTGAGGTTGCCCTGACTGTCTGGCAGCTACCCTTGTCTATGGTACCTCAATGCTTATATTAGGCTGGACATCGAGCTTCTCTAACAAACCACTAGACTTAAGAGTGGCCTCCAAGTCCATAGGCTCGTCACATAACCTCTACCTCATGGCTCGTATCTCATCTGTCTTGCATCAGAGGGACATAGTACCTGAAACGTATTTATCACGCAAACCCATAAGTATAAGAATAAAGGAATAAAATGCAAAATATTAAAAAAAGAAAAACTTGACTGGCATCAATGTCTACGAAGGCTCGTCTACGAGCCATAGGTAAAACTACAGGCCATAGAAGGCCTTCTTAGATGGCTGAGTATTATAAATTTAGCTACTGGAACTACATCTACGAGACTAGGTACGACTCATAGAACATTCTACGAGTCATAAATTGAGTTGTAGATGAGATTCCATACTTGGTTTTGTGGAGGAAGGACCCTACGAGACCTATCTATGAGCTATGGATTAAACTATGGCCTGTAGAAGGTCTCGTCTTATAGGATCCCAGAAATTCCAAGTTATTGGATTTCCGCATAAGGGGAAACTAAAGCTCATGGACTAATCCACGGGCCATAGAATACCCTTGTGGTGTGAAATTTCCAATAATCTTGATTTTCTAGGCCTATCAAACGGGTCCAAAATCAACATATACAGACCAAAATCAATTCAATCAGCACAGAAACAAGAATATCATGCACCCAATATGTTTTCACTAAATTCCCATGCACCCCACATGCAATGATTACACACTACCCAAATTTTTCCATGTAACATGTGACACGCCACCATCTGACATTGTTTGAAAGTTTACAAATTAAGCACACACATGCAATCACACGTCATTTTTCAAGAAATGATTTCCATTCAATTTGAACGACATGTGACAACATGGTTTTCTCAAAATAACATCAAAAACTTGGCCACACACCTATGTCAGCTCTTTACACTATTTACAACAACAACAACATTTTAATCATAATTACACATATAACACATACAATGACAACACATAATTTGAACCCATTAACTTTGGACTACCGTACAATCAATAATTTTAACCAAATTAACTAATTCAGGTAATGCACGGGTTTTAAGGTTGAGCACTTACCAAAATTTGAGAAAGAGGATGTAAAATTGAAGGAAGACACTGGAGGGGGCAAACCCTAGATGTCGAAGTGTTACTGGAAAACTCGCATAAAAATAGGGATGACTGCCAGACGGTGGTCAGTTTTCTAGGTCGAAGAAAATAGGGTCAGGTACTTTTGGTATTTTTCTGAGAATATGGGTAAAATTTATTTGACCCACCTCTCTTTTTATACTCTTGACCGGGTCAGTTTAAAAATTGGACTCAAGCTTCTACGAAACCTCAACCATGGGTCGTAGAAGATTCTACGGTCTATAGGTCATGGTCTCGTAGACTCCTAAATCCCTAATTTAGGGGATTGGTTTCACAGACCCATCTACGAACCATATAACATAACACGATTCATAGAGAGATTCATAGAAGCCTCCAAAACTTAGTTAATTTTGGAAAACTTACCTAGAGTCCACGAGCCCCATTCACGACTCATAGTTTTATCTTTATGGCTCATAGACTGATATGCATAACTTTTTTCTCACTTGAAGTGTTCTACGAGACAGTGTATGGGTCATGGTCTGGACCACGACCCGTACAACTAGTCATAGAAGAACTTCTTGTTGCTTTTTTAGCCCAAGATGGATGACTTGGTCTTGTACCTACATAATATTTATGAGCACACTGTTACCCTACATCCCACCAGCCCAAAGCCTAAAAATTTACAAAACAAATGTAAAAAATTAAACTACCTACACGTCTAAAAAGTTAAAAATAAAACATAACTACTACTATTACATCAAATGTCTTGGGTTGCCTCCGATGTAGCGCCTGATTTATTATTGCATCGCGACTTGGGCCACTCTATTACTCTGACTACATCAATGGCCCAAACTCCCATCTTCAATTCATCTTGCCTCTTCATCGACTGATAGATTTTGAAGATGACTTCTTCATCATAATCAAAACTTGAGTTGGCCTGATTTCATATCCACTAGTGCTCGCCCAGTAGCTAGAAAAGGCCTTCCTAAGATGATTAGGATGTCGAAGTTGACTTTGTAATCAAAGATCATAAAGCCTGTAAGGAATATGAATTTATCCACTTTGACAAGGACATCATATAGTATCTCCACAAGCTTCTTCACCGTTCGATATGCCATCAACAATCGCGTGCTCGTAGGGGTAGGGGCTCCCAAACTTAGCTTTCTGAATACCTTAAGAGGCATTAAATTTATGCAAGCACCTAGATCACACAATTCCCTCATGAATTTAACGTCTCCAATGGTGCATGGGATAGTAAATGCCCCAGGATCTTCTCACTTTTGCATTAAAGATTGTGTGGCCATCGTACTGCAATATTGAAGCTCTTAAGAGAGCTCCTGACTCACAATCCAATTTTTGGTAGCCAAGTCCTTCATGAACTTTGCATACCTAGGCATTTTCTCTAATGCTTCAATGAGATAAATGTTGATAGAGAGTTGCTTCAGCATGGAGATGAAGTACTGGAATTTTCCTTCCTCCTCCTTCTTTTTGAGTCTCTAAGGGAAAGAAGGATGAGTTCGACGAATGGGTTTCAACTTCTATGGTGTTGGCACTGCATCACAGTCCCCATCCTTGGCATGAACATCTTCGGTCTCTGCATCTTTGGTCTCCACTATCACCTCACAAACATCATCATCATCAATTGGCATCGGAGAGTCAATGGTTTATTTTTAAGAACTAGTAGTCACGACCATACACTTCCTCTCATTCTTAGAATTTTGAACCGTGTTACTGGGCAATGTACGTTTCTGCACTGGTTTAGTTGAATAGACATTTGGCCGAACATTTTCTCAAGCTTCTTGATAGCAACAGAATAAGACTTGATTTTCTGATTAATGTTGGAGATGTCAGACTTCATCCCCTTCAATGTCTTATCCTGAGCATTAACCTATAAATGATCGAATATCTCCTCAACTCTAGAGCTAACCGTACTAGAATCTCGATTGTGTGGTGGAACATATGGAACATTTCTGTACTTGTCTCTGCGTCCTCAATCAACATCTTTGTCCTTGCCCATGTTCCTATCATAGTAGCCTCCACAATTGTTGTCTCTAAAGGAACCATCCCTATTATAGTTCTGACCTTGGATTCCTTGACCTTGGCACCAATAGTCCTGATTGGACCCTTGAGCGTTGGTCTCGAAACCCACCATCTAATTTTCTATGAAGCAAGTGTCCTCCTTATAGTAAGGATCCTCGTACATGGGTGCTCGTAGAGACTGATGAAATACTGCATTCACAGGTTCCTGGTTCTGCTTTATTAATAATTCCACATTAGTATTAATTTAAGCAAGCTCTTGCATCACATCATCATTTGTCTTTGCTTGCGCCAAACTAGAACTGACTGAGAATGAGCTTTTTGTAATTGACATATCTTTCATCCCCCATGCGCGATTTGTCTTGACCACTCTTTCCATCCTCTCTGCAACCTGCTGAAATGGTCGATCTATAAATGATCCTCCCATAATAATGTTTGCGATAACTTGTCTATGTTTTTGCCAGAGCTCTATAAAAGATCTCCACCAGGGCTTCATCAACAATCTAGTGGTCAGGGACACTCCTCAAGCACTTAGTGAATCTCTCCCCATGTGGTACTAAGTGAATCACCAAACAATTTCTCGAAGTTGTTGATCTGGGCCTTCAACTTCAGCTTATTTGATATCGAGAAGAACCTCTAAAAAAGGCCCTCTACAACGCTGTCAAACTAGTGATTGAACACTGTGAAAGCATGAATAACCATAGTTTTGCATTCCCTATGAGAGACAGTGAGAAAGCACAGAGCGCAATGGCATCCATGGACAGATTTTTGTTTCCCATCATGCTCTTACAGACAAATATAATATTGTGTAGATGGTTATGTTGATCCTCTGATGGTAAGCCCATGAACAACCCATGATTTTGCAGCATTTGAAGCAGCCCGCACTCGACACAACAAACTTTGTGTCATTCTATAGTGTAGGTAACACAGTATCTTCTATGACATCTATCGCCATGAGATAAAGCCAATATTGATTCCATGTATTCACTGTGGCTTGAAGAACCTATGGTGGTGGATTTAGTGAAGGTAGTTTGTTTTTGTTATTGTTCTTGTTCAGTGTTGTGTTCACTGCTCATTTACAGCGTTGTTCACATTATCTTGGGCCATTCTCCTTAGCGTCCTTTGGATTTCAGGGTCAAATGGAGCCAAGGGATTACCTTGACTACGAGTGTTGTGCATACACTATACCTGTATAGTAAAACAAAAATAAACAAAAATGTAAAATGAGGGAAATAAGGATTAACTCCCAAACTATTCAAATTAAACAAGTCTAGCCGTATTCCCCAGCAATGGTGCCAAAATCCTTACGTCGCCCAAGCTACATCTCTTTTTTGAAGGTTAAAGCGGTCATTGTCAAGATATATAACCAAACCAAGGTTAGCGTCAAACCCACAAGGAATATGGTAGACTTTAGGATAATTCCAAGCAATTCGTGGTGATTAACCTACTTATCTCCTGAAAAAAGGAAGTTTATGATTTTTTAGAAAAATAAACCTATACTAGTGCAAGTGTTGTAAAATCAATAGAAGAAGTAACTAGGATATTGTGTTCCCCGTGATTTCCTAACTCGGTATTACTAGATAATCGTAATCTCTTCTAGTGTGTAGCATGTAGAACGGTAAGTTAAGTTTACCAAATACTTTGATCCAAGTGAGAGGTAAATATCACTATGTGATTTGATCCATATTCATAGTGTGACAACACTAATACTTACCTATTGTTCCAGTACAACCTCCCCTTTATCCAGTTTGGTTTCCTAGACAAGAACACATTAATCAAATCCTGTTAATTATTATCTTTTTCTATTCATTACTACCTTGATCCAGTCAGTGATACTTGGTGAGTTCTAACGTTAGCCACCCATTAGAAAGCAACTAAAACAAAATGAAATAATCAATAATCAATGCACACCTTCCAAGAAATATGGATTATCCAATTTTACCTTGTTAGTTCTTCATGGTTCCCACAACTCTTGTTGTGGATTTACCTTAACATAATAAGGGTAGATGAGTTAATCATGTTAAACAATAGCATAATTAATCACTTACAATGATAAAGTTAAAGAGCAAGAAATCCTAATCTTCAATAAATCACAATGCTATAGAATTAATGAAAAAATCACACAAAGCGAGTTTCCCAAGTGTTTCTCTGTTGTTCTGCCTCTATCTCCTCATAAAAAAAACCTAAAAACCTATTTATACTAATTAAAAACAAAATCCAAAATGATCTGAGAAAATTGAGTTGGCAAGCTTTACGGAAGGATTTACGGACCATATAGGATTCCACAGCCCATATTAGGGCTTCCTAGACTTCATTTTTGGAAACTGGCCATTGATTCCACGAGGCTTTTCTACTGGTTGTATTCAGACTTATAGCACGTATAGGGATTCGCCTAAGCACATTGTCTAAAACTATTCATCTCTGATCCTCAAGGAACGAAACTAATCCATGATCCATATCAACTTCTATGGCTCATTTGTTCCTTCGTGAACTAAACATTCGAGAATAGGCCCTTCACTGGATTTTGGCCATGGAACCACTCTATGGCTCGTGGATGTCTCCACAGCTCATAGAGTGTCTCGTACTCACCTAAAATGATGCAAATCTACAGACTTCATCTCAAAACCAAGCCAACTTTGTAATCCTACAAAATAAACATAAAAACACATCAAACCCACAAATATCGCTTTGAGAATGCACAAAATCCTATGTTTTTAGCATCAAAAGTATTGTATTTTGACTGCACATCATGGATGTCTACATACCGATCCTTGAGACTCTACTAGACACCCTACTCTTGACTCATGAGCCCAACCTATAGCTCTGATACCAAACTTGTCACAACCCAAAATCAGCTCGCGACTAAACAAGATTTTAGTAAAGTAGAAACAACCTCAACATCTAATAAAAAATTCAAAATCTGGAGTCATGAGTACAAGAGAAACTAAAGTAGGATGAAAGATTAAATATGATTGCCTTCAATGAAAATACAAAGTTGTTTGATATTGTCTAATGTAATGTCTAAAATATAAAGCAAAAAAAAGTCTCAAAGATCCATGGAAACTCGAAGTCTGAACCTTACTGTTAAGATCTGGATAGATGGATAATAACTCTACTAAAATAAATCAACTACCCTATGCAGGTCCCTGTGCTCGATCTGCAGGGAGAAAACAAAGTAGGGGTGAGTAGACCAAAATGTACCTAGTAGTTTCAACCGACTAGGTAGGAGAAATTAAACAAGTATGTAATAATGAATAATACTATCACCTATATCAAAACGGTTAGTGCACAATTAAAATATACATAATGGTAAGATAAGTGTAAGGACCCAGACTTTAGAAAGCCTTAATGATTCTTGAAAATTGATTTCGGAAATTGTTTACCATGGTGACACCCCATGGTCACCTCCATGAGTTGTGGATGGGGTCCACGAGCTTTGAAGGCTACCTAAGGGTGGCCCTTGTCCTTGTGTGTTGCGTGTTGTGGCTTAAGGTGGAGTTCAGGACTAAGTGGCCCTCCACTGAGCCCTTTACGGCTCGTAGTGCTCACCACTGGCCGTTAAAGTGGCTCGTGGTAGGTGCCCTTGGTTTAAAAGCCAATGTGTGGCCTAAGGCACCCACCACGGTCCTTGGTACAGTCAGTGCATCCCCACACAGCTCGTGTGGGGGTCCCGTGAAGGTGTTGGTCTAGAACTTCTCTAAGTATGGAATCATCGTCTCATAACTTAGATATTTGGATGGAAGCATGGTACGGACGGTGGAGCATTATACGAACCTTTTTGCCTTCAGTGGAAACCCCCTTGATTGGAAAATACTTTTTTGAGGATTATCTCATGGATACCCATACGGTCCTTGTGCCCTCACACGACCCGTGGTACACTCCCACGAGACCCCTGAACACTTTTTAAGGCTAATTTCATTAATGGTCTTTTGGTAATTTTTGTTGATTCTATAGGTCTTTTAGTGTATTAATACCTATCCTAAGCCCTTAAATCAGATTATACACACTCTTACACTCATTCACTCTCATTTACACTCAAGCTCTAGAATTCAAATCCTAAAACTCTTTCTTCAAGTCTTGTGATTAGGGTTTTGTCACGACCCAGATAGGGGCCTAGATGTGACATGAAGAAAGAGGACCCAAAGACCCTCGATCAAGCCATCATAGCATAATTACACTCATCATCGGTTCGGAAACGCGGAAGCTAAAGTATGTGGCACATAAGCTCTAGGGATTTAGGGACTTGGGACTCAAGCTATGGGGACAATACGGGAAAGGGACAAGCATGCTTGC
>JBCEWC010012811.1:0-15573 GCA_038996855.1 Solanum aculeatissimum | reverse complement strand
CCCTTTGGACTCAGAACTAGTAAGGCTAGTACTAGCTATAGTGCCCATATCTTTAGCCTTATAAATATTCTCCTCCTGGTTGAGAATTGAACTTTCTGAGGATCTAGGGTCCACTGTGTGTTCAGTGAAAACCTCATGCAGAACATGAGTCAGATTCCCTCCCCCAGGGTCCCTTTCCTGTAAGCTAGATTGTTGTTCCATAACCTTTTCCTTATTTCCAAAAACAGTGGGAGATGATGAAGGGGATTGTAAAACCACAGTAGCATCAGTATAGAGGGGAATGAGAGAATGTGCTAGAGGAACCACAGTAGCATTGTCTACTTGCTCACTGACCGTACAACTGCCCGTGTGGCAACACTTAGTTTCTGCTTCGGGTTGAACTTTCGAGGGACTTTCTGGACCACTTCACCACGGGGTTCACAAGCCGTATAGCTTCACACGGACTGTGTACTAGTCCGTGGAGCCACACTTGTCCCAAGAACCAACCCATAACCCTGTCTAGCTCTCTGCCCCACTTGACGGCCACCTACACGGATCGTTTGAGGTCTCATAGATCGTGGGGTGGTCCGTGAGACTTCGCTTGGTTTATGGGGTGGGTCCTGGCCACCCTGATCTCACAGGACCATGTCACTGATACCCACACGGACCATAGACCTTCATATGGTCCGTGGTCCTTTCCTTGGGCCATTTCCAGGGCCTATTCTCCGTGTCTTCTGACTTATGGGCAGTCCCACACTTTTGTCCATAACTTCCTCATACGAACTCTGAATCGAGTGAAACTAGTTGCGTTGTGGAGATAACTCAAAGAGATTCAATTTTATATGTAGTATCCCACATGGTTCAACCCGCATCCAAAGTTATGTCTCCTCAAAGATCACTATCCAAACGGCCTCTCTAGGCCACCAAATGATCCGTTTTGCGTTCGGCCACTTAAACTCTACCTGTGGCTACCAAAACTCAGCCATGACTAGTATAAAATCATATAAGACCAACCATAAAAAGTTTTCAAAAAATTTTGGGTCGTTACATAGGGATAATGAAGTGAGAAAATTTCTAAAACATCATCATAGCCTATCACTCATAGGTGTGGCACGCATCATACCTATGAACAAGACTCTAATTGACGCGACATGTTAGACTTCGAGGATCATTTACAAACCTAGATCTCTAATACCATCTTTTTCATAACCCGAGAGTAGGGCCTAGATGTGATCAAGCAAAAGAGAACCCGAGAGTCTTCGATCAAGCCATTTTAGCATCATTACACACATCATCAGTTCGAAAGCGCGTAGAAATAACAAGTGGCACATAAATATAAGGGGTTTCGGGGCTCTGGACTCATGCTATTAGGATGTTACCGGGGATAGGAAGATCATGAATCACATAGCACATAGCAATTATGTTCTCAGGGGCGGGTAAGTATGACTCAAGATATGGGGGCAAGAAGGGTTAGGGACTTTCTACATAAGCACATTCTCAAACGAACAATCACAATGACATGAGCGAAAATGAAAGCATACCATAAGAAACCATCACCTAACATAGATAGTCATATCATTAAAATCAACACATAGCATGATGTACATTAGAGTTTGATATGTCCAACAATGCCTCTACATAAAATGAGATGGGGCCTCGACATATTTTGAGCTCACCCTCAAGTCATAAGATAAAGAAACATAGAATAATGATATAAGGTATATGAAAGTGGGTGTTTCCCTTGGAGTATAGGGCTCACCACAAGAAAAAACTTCAAGTTCTCCAACTAGACGTCCAACGATAGAAGGACATCTCCTCTGGTCCCTACATGGGTAGATCATGTAGACAAAGAGTATGGATTAGCACATATAATACACTAAGTATGCGGGTATGGCATGCATGTTGACATGATCCTACCACAATACTAGATAAAAAAAGCACACATTGGTACAGAAGGAATGTATATACCCAAGGGAGTAGATATCATAACAATATGCCATGTCATGTCGTGATGCATCAATGCAAACTTATATATCATAGCGGGGATGTGACCTCAACCAACAACATGAGAGACCAAGAGAGCTACTACTTTGAATTAGACTACTTGCCAGGTAGATCCCTAGTCAACCCTTAAGAAAGGAGATACATAACAAGTTAATCCTATCAAAGGAGATAACCCATGTTGGCACATAGTTTGACAAAAAAGAGTATGGACCCTTTGAGATAGTCCACTCCAACTCCAATACCTCGGTGCTAAGTCTCATCCCACGGGAATACTTATACATATATAAGCCTTTAAAACGGATAATTGATAATTCATTCAAAATAATGCATAATTAGGCTAAAGGCCAACAAGAGTTTCCAAGACCAATGCATTAAGAGTAGCTCATTCTAAATATCATATCATGTCAAATTGGTGTAAACATCCATAATTTCTCAAAGCGTCATAACATAGACTTTATGTGATCACATTTAGTCAATTCCCATGTCTTTATAAAAAATTAAGTCATATCATAACATGAGGGTCAAGCCCTTATCAAGAGTTTAATCAAAGAAAGTCTTTCATGCTCATGAATGAAATGCATGGATGATGAAGAGTATCATGGGTATTGGATAACAACGTTTAAATCATCAATACAATAAGTTCATATTTCAAGCGTAATGAAATCATTAATTTAAAGCAAACTTCTTAATACCCATACTTGAATTGAAGAGCTAAGGGGACATGAATTTTTTTAAGAATCATGAAATCAATGAAATTCATCAATTAGGGGCTCAAATCACTTTGAAATTAATAATTTAACACAACTCACACTCCAATTTAACTAAATCATTCATAATTTTATAGACCCATTTTCAAGAGAAATTAAAATTTATCAAATTAAAGAAAAAGGTTTTTGTGTCTTCATGGTTGAAAGAGAAATCATGAATCAATCCCACATACCTTAAATTCACCAAGAGAAATAAGAAGATTCTGAAGAAGAATTGAAATTCCCCCAATTCCCAAGCTTGTCTTCAATGGAGGTGGAGAGAAAATTGAGAGAAATATTTGGAGAGATTCAAAAGATTGAATGAATTAGGAGTGAGTAGGGTTCCATTCAGGGGTTTTAGGAGGGTTTAAAAAAACTAAAATGGCCCTAGGACTAATTTAAATTATAATTAAACCATTAATGAAATGAGAAGAAAAATTGAAATAGTCGTTGATAAGGAAAACTTCATGGTTTGTGTATAGTATCATGAACCGTGAACTCGATCATGAAGCTTTACTTGGCTTGAATTCTTGGGGACTCTCTGGACCACCTCATAGATGCCCTCACGAGCCGTGAGGCATCACACGGACCGTGAAGTGGTCCATGAAGCCTCACTTGGCTCGGGGCCTTGGTCCAATATCTAGACCACACTCTGGATCTCCTCATAGATGGGCTCATGGGACGTGAGCCCCCACATGGTCTGTGGTACTTCCATGAGGCCTTGCCTTAGCCACTTTGTCTTTCCCTTCTCCAGAACGTTTCCGTGCATAGGCAGTCTCACCGTAATGGCCATAACCTCCACATCCGAACATCGAATCGAGTGAGACTAATTGCGTTGCGAATATAACTTGAAGAGATTTATTTTAATAGGTTGTAGTCCATATATTTCATCCCGTACTAAGAGATATGTCTATTTAAAGTCAGTCCTGCAGCACAACCTCGCACAAAAACCCAACCAACACGATTCCTTTGAACATGGCTATATACGTACGACCCATGATGGCCACTAGCTAACCAAAAGAGGTTCAAAATAGACCTTGATCAACCACTACGAAGTTCAAAATTTTTTGAGTCGTTACAATAGCTTACTCTATTGATGTATTAGTATGCACATATCTTATTTTATTGTTGCATTGGTATGCACATATCTTACTCTATTGTGGCATTGGTATGCACACACTATACTTATATATATTAGAATTGGCATGCACACATTATCTATTTTACCTGTTCTATCTGAGGCCTGCGACGCCTTAACTTATTTGAGTACATGGCCTGCGATAACCTCGGGGTTCTATATCGTAGCTTTGGCTCGATAAATGTGTGCATTGACCCTGCAATGGTTGTGATTGAATTTCATTCATGTCCTACGATGCCATTGTATCCATACACTTCATATATATTGCATCATTTTCTATTTTTATATTTATCATAATCTTCGATTATGTTGTTATGTACTGACCTTGTGATGCAGGTGTTAGGATTCTTCGTTATTACATACTTTTTAGATTTCTCTTACCCAGTCGGTTTAAACTACTAGGTATATTTTGGTATACTCACCCCTACGTTATTTTCTCACTGCAGATTGTACATAGGGTTCAAGACAGGATAGTTGTTCACTCCACCGGAGTATTTGGAGATCATATGGATCCTTATGGTAAGGCTCAAACTTTGAGTCATTGTAGATCATTGGGATTCTCTTTTATTTCAATCTTTCAAACTATATGTCAGATATTAGGAGACAACCTTGTATTTTCTTGAGATAGTTGCATTCTACTCTTCAGTATTGTATCTAGATGCTCTGGTACTCATCACTTAATGTTTTGGGAAGTTTCTTATGCTATATGAATGTAATTTTGCTTTATTTAATTTTTCTTTAGTTGTGATTCATTTTAGGTCATGACATTTTGTGAGGCTTAAACCCCATTAAAACCCGACCTGACTCATGGAATAAAAAGGGGGCAAATACATTTACCCCCCATTTGGCCAATATTTTCCCAAAATACCTTATACTCTTTCTTTTTCTGGACAAACTCCGACCACTCCAAAGTAAATCTAGCACCTAGGGTTTTCATCTTCTATGGTGTTTCTTTGCTATTTCTTTGCCTATTCTATCACTATTTTGGTATGTGCTCTTACTAAAATTCTCCTTTTGCAGAGAAATTTGCATCAATGGTTTGAGACATGGTTGAGTATAACTCCTTGATGTTTGTGACCTACTTGTTGGTTTTAGTTATGAATGAAGTGTGTTATGTGGTCGAGAATAGTTTGACTTATCATGTTAAGTTTGAGCCATAAATACACTTGTGAGAATTGTTTATGAGTTCATTAACTACCTAGTCAATTGAGTTTGGACCGTTAATATTGATACAACTGATAAGGTGGAATATGTATCACATGCCGGGATGATGAAATTAATTTAAATATCCATGAAAAAATGTTTATTCCATTGTTTGAAACCATGAACTCCTCTGAAAATTTAGACAAGAACTCTATGCCACCATTCCTACTCTTCTGGCCACCTTCTCTTTTGATCCCTTATCCCTCCTTGAGCTTGAGTTGTTATGATTGAGACTTTAAGTCTAAGTTGGGGGTGGTGTTGGAAGAAAAAGAAGGGTGTTTACCACTTGGAAGCTTGTCAAAAGAAAAAAAAAAGATGAATGGAGGAATGAAATGAAAATAAAAAAAATGCTTTCAAAATGAAAAGAAATTAAGGAAATGCGCTTGAATGAAAATAGTCCTCCAAAATGTTGAAAATGTTTGCAAGTGGGGTACCCAAGTTGAGAAAAAAATTCAAAGATGCATCGGTGTAAAATTTGAAGTAAAGAGTAGAAGTTGAAAATAAATAAAATGTTGTGTATAGAGTTTAAGGTGGGTTAGTCACTAATTCCCAAAATTGTATCCTACCCTATCCCTAAGACTACATTACTAGCCTAAAAAACCCCTTCAGATTACAAACCAAAAGAAATTTAGCCAATGTGATTGAAAATAGCGGCAAGCCTATGGTGTGGTATTTGTGTGCACAAGATGTTCTTTTGTTGATTGTGAGTGTTTAAGTCTTTCTCCCTTGTCATTGTGTATACTTATGTGTTTTGGGGATTTTCTTTCTCTATGTGAGGATATTCAAATTGACATGGATTGGTGATGTTGACGCTTTTCAAGATTAAGTCAAGAGGAACTTGTTTAGTTGACTAGGTGTTTGAGTCATTTCTTGAGAAGTTGTGTTATCACTTGAGCATTCTTAGTTTTGAATAAAGAAAATGTGCTTAGAAAGTGAAGGGGTTGCTTGATAAACATTTACATACTTGTGCTAATTGTTAGTACCAACCATAGTCATGACCATGATTTAGTTGAAAAATGGATTGGGATTGTTGTGTGCTTAAATTACTAGGTTGTTGAGTTTGGTTTTGTTATTCTTGAGGACAAGTAAAGTCGTAAGTTGGGGGGTGTTAATGAGTCCATATCTTAGACTCATATTGGGCTTAGAATTCAAAGAAACATTGCCTTAAGTGTGCTATTATTCTCCAATAACTAACTAATGTTCATATTTTAGGATAGGAATAGAGCTAAAAGTGCACAAAAAGGAAATACTTGGTTAAACATGGAGAAGAAGCTAAAATGCAGAAACGATGGACAAAAGAAACTTTGACAACATAGTCGGTGGACCGGAAAAGATGTAGTGAAATCACCTAAAGTTCCAGTATCCAAGTCCCTGAGTCTCGACAAAACAATAGTTAGAATTGGCATTGCCAACACATTCAGTGCAACACTGGATGATCGCCTAATATTGCAGTATTCAGGACCTCAAATTGTGACAAGAAGGGTGATGCCAAGGAAAGTTTGTTGAATCATCGAGTATGATTGGCGGAGTTATAGAGCCATCACCCAAATATCACAACAACCCAAAGCAGACATAGAATTTTGCCATCATCCATCCCAATCCAGATATAATCACACTCCTAACCCTAATCCAAAAAAGGATCATCTATTCTCCATTTTTCATTGATATGAATTAAGAAGAGAGAAGCACACTTTTGCGTTGATTTTTAGTTTTGGGTGAGGATTTTGAGTGAGTTTTCTACAAATTCTTAAGTTGATTGAAGAGTGTAGGCTTTCATTGGAATATCTTTCACTCACTTTTTCTTTCCTTGTTCTTGAATGATTAATATGTATATTTAATTGAGCTTGGATGTAAATTTGTTTATGGGTCTTGATTATTACTCTTGCTTTCATGCTTAGTTGATAATTTACTTGCAAAATCAAGAGGGTTTCTCCCAAATAGTTTGATCGCTTGAATTGATTTATAGGTTGATGTTATCTTCATGTTTAGCTTATGATTTGAGGTAGCTAACTTGAATTTGGGTTATATCTTCAATTATTGCATGAGAATGTGTAGTTGAAGTAGAAGGTTGCATAATAGACATGGGTTTATATATTGAGATCCCAAAAGGGACTCAATAGTTGTATTATGGGTATTTCTTTGACTTCTTTAGCCAAGCGTGTCCACGGTGATCTGCGTGTTAGATCCTAACAAATTCATGCAAAATACCCAATTTCATAGATGATTTGGGTTACACGCAACCTAGCCTACCCATAAAGTCTATTTGATGCTAAGTGTGATGGATCAATTGGGTTTTGATTAATTCTGGTATTCCCAATCCTTTCTCCCTTGCTTGATTAATCTTTTCCCAATTTTACTTTTATTTAAGAGTGGTTGTTAGATTAGAACCCCTCCATTTAGTTAAACTCTTTCTTGATACTCGCTTATTAAATAAAAGTCTAGTAGCCATAGGTTCTTGCTCTACTCATTCTCTGATATATTATTCCCTAAAGGGTTCAACCTCGACTTAAAAGTTGGGAAAATATGCTTAGTGTCAGAGCACTAAGGTTTTAAAATAATCCCTAGAGTCCAACCAACTGCGTCAATTAGAGTTCTATTCATGGGTTTGAAGTGCACCATACCTATGAGTGGGAGGCTATGATGGAGTTTTAAGAATTATCTCACTTCTTCAATTCTTGTGTCGTGCTATGAAACATGTGTTAAAACTTCTTGCCTCTGATAATGTCCTTGATACTCTTTTAGAAAATGCCTCCAAGAAGAGTTCCCTTATTGAGACTGACCGCTGTTGCAAGGGAGCAAGTCCCTCAAAATCTCATGGAGGAGCCGGTTACTCTGAATGATCTTCGTAATACCCTTTTTATGCTATCTCAAGAAATGGCTAACTAGGCTAGGCAGGCCAATATTCCTCCTCAAGTCTAGAATCTAGCTGCTAGAGTGAGAGACTTCACCCAGATGAATCCTCCGGAGTCCTATGGTTCAAAAGCTGATGAGAATGCCTAAGAATTTATTGATGAACTCTTTAAGGTGTTGACTGGTATGGAAGGGACTTCTTAGGATAAAGTTGAACTAGCTACTTATCAGTTTAAAGATGTGGCTCAAGTATGGTATACTCAATGGTTGATGGAGAGGGTTGCTGATAATGGGGTTTGTTGGGACGAATTTAAGTTTGCTTTTTTAGACCGTATCTTCCCGCTTGAGCGTAGAAAGTCTAAATGATAGAATTTATCAACCTCAAGTAGGGTGGAATGTATGTGAGGGACTATGCTTTCAAGTTCACAAAGCTCTCAAAGTATTCTCCAATGCTAACGACTGACCCTCGCGCAAGAATGCATAAGTTTCCTTTTTGGATCTTTGATTATGTTGTGAAAGAGTGTCATACGGCTATGCTTATTCGGAATATTGACATTTCCAGGCTTATGACTTATGTTGAACATATAAAGGGGGACAAGCTCAAAGTGAAGAGGGTGAATGATACGAAGAGAGCCTGTTATGATGTTGGTTCTCCCACTCTAGGAGTTGTGGTAGTGTTGGTCGCTTCAAACAGGTCCAGGATTTAAATGCAAGGTCTACCAATGTTAGGGTGCCTCCTCCCAAAGCAAAGGTTGGAGGTGGACCATTTCCTCCTCGATGTGAAAAGTTTAGAAAGAATCTCTCTGATAGGTGCTTGTGGGGTTTGGGTGGTTGCTTTAGATGTGGTGAGATAGGCCGCAAGCTTGCTTATTTCCCACAAGCACCAAAGAAGGGTCATGAAGCTCAGGATGGTAAAGGTAAACTGAGGGTCCAGTAAGATGGTACTCCTAGGGGCAACAGGTAATATGCTTTGCATGCTTGACAGAAAGTAGAGGAAACTTTAGATGTGGTGACTAGTATGTTAAAAGTCATTTTCATGCTTACGCTTTGCTTGATCCATGTGCAAATTTATCTTTTTTGAATCCTCTTTTGGCTATTAAATTTAGTTTCAGTCATGAAATTTTGAGGGAGCCTTTCTCAGTTTATACTTCCGTGGGTGAGTCTATTATTGCCCAAAATGTTTATCAGGATTGTCTTGTCTCCGTCTTGTATAAGGTCCTTCCTTGTGATCTTGTAGAACTTGAGATGTTTCATTTTGATATTATTCTTAGGATGGATTGGTTGCATGTTTCATATGCCTTTATCGATTGTAGAACCCAGAAAGTTAAGTTTCAGTTTTCGAATGAACCTATTTTTAAATGGGAGAGTTATGATTTCGCTTTTAAAGGTTAGTTTATTTTCTACCTGAAAACCCAAAAAATAATTTCTAAGGGGTGCATCTATCATATTGTGAGGGTTAGAGATGTGGAGAGCGAGTCACCTACTCTTGGGTCAGTTCTGCTAGTTAATGAGTTTTTAGATGTTTTCCCCGAAGATTTGTTAGGCAATCCTCCTAAAAGGGAGGTGGACTTAAGCATAGATCTCTTTCTGGATACTTAACCCATTTCTATTCCCCCTTATCGTATGACCTCAGCTGAATTGAAGGAGTTGAAGGATCAATTGAAAGACTTATTGTAGAAGGGCTTTATCAGGATAAGTATTTCACCATGGGGTGCTCTTGTGTTATTTGTAAGAAAGAAGGATAGATCACTTCAGATGTGTATTGACTATCGACAATTGAATAAAGTAACTATCAAGAATAAGTACTCGTTGCCTAAAATCAATGGCTTGTTTTATCAATTGCAAGGAGCTACTCATTTTTCAAAGATTGACCTCAATTGTAGTTACCATCAGTTGAAGGTGAGGGAGTGTGATATTCCCAAGATCGATTTTTGGACAAGATATAGGCATTTTGAATTTATGGTGATGTAGTTTGGTTTACTAATGCTCTGGCTGTGTTTATGGAGATTATGAATCAGGTCTTGAAGCTATTCCTTGATAGTTTTGTGGCTTTTTTCATCGATGATATTCTGAATTATTACCGGAATAAATGGGAGTATATAGATTACTTGAGGTTAGTTCTTCAGACTTTGTGAGAGAGGCAATTGTTTTTTTGTTTTAGTAAATGTTTGATTTGGTTAGGAGAAGTTTCTTTTCATGGCCATGTGGTATCCAATGATTGCTTAAAGTAGATCTAAAGAAGACTGAGGCCATGAAGAATTGGCCTAGACTATTAAATCCTTCTGATATACAGAGTTTTCTTGGGTTGGGTGGTTATTATCAAAGGTTTGTTAAGGGTTTCTCATCCATATAATCTCCATTGACTAAGTTGACTCAAAAGAAGGCCAAGTTTGTATTATCAGATGAGTGTGAAAAGAGTTTTCAGACTCTGAAGGATCAACTTACATAGGCTCCTTTTTTGACTCTACTAGTTGGCTTAGATGGGTTTGTAGTGTATTGTCATGATTCTTGGATTGGTTGGGTTGTGTGCTCATTCAATACGTTAAGGTGATAGCTTATTCATTGAGGAAATTGAAAGTGCATGAACGAAATTAGAAGACTCAAAATCTTGAATTGGCAGCTATGATTTTTGCTGTGAAAATTTGGAGGCATTACTTATATAGGGTTCATGTTGATGTTTTCACCGATCATAAGAGTTTTAAATATGTGTTTACTTAAAGCGATCTTAATTTAAGGCAAAAGATATGATTGCAGTTACTTAAGAATTATAACATGAGTGTTTAATATCATCCCAACAAGGCAAATCTTATAGTCAATGTTGTTGGTAGGCTATCTATGGGTAGTGTGACTCATGTTGATAAAAGAAGGAAAGAGTTAGTTAAAGACATTCATCATTTGGCTAGAATGGGTGTTAGATAGGATGACTCAAATGATGGTAGCATTCATGTTCAGAATGTGGTTGAGTCTTCTGTGGTTGTTGATTTCAAGGCAAAGCAAGACTTGGATCCATCTTTGGTTGAGATGAAGAAGTTGGTTGCTAAAACGAAGATGAAGGTTTTCTCCCAAGGGGGAGATTGTGTGCTTCGGTATCAAGATCGGTTATTCTTTCTAGATATTGATAGTCTTAGGTGAGTGATTATGAGTAAAGCTCACAACCTTTATTATTCTATACATCCGAGATCCATTAAGATGTATCAAGATTTGAGAGAAATGTATTGGTGGCATGGTATGAAGAATGACATAGCAAGTTTGTATCCGAGTGTCCTAATTGTCAACAAGTAAAGGTGAAGCATCAAAGGGTTGGTGTTTTGACTCAAGATATTGAGATTCCTACTTGGAAGTTGGAAGATGTGAATATGGATTCTGTGATTGGTTTACCACGACTCGGAAGCAATTTGATTCTATTTGGGTTATTGTTGATAGAATGATCAAATCAGCTCCTTTCTTGTCGGTCAAGACAACTTTCAATGCCAAAGATTATGCAAGGTAGTATATTCATGAGTTGGTTAGGTTGCATAGTGTGCCTATGTCTGTTATATCGGATCATGGTACCCAATTTGTTTCTCACCTTTGGAAATCATTTTAAACAGGGCTTGGCACTAAAGTGAAGTTGAGTACCACTTTTCATCCTCAAACTAATGGGCAAGTCGAAAGGATGATTCAAACTTTAGAGGATATGTTGAGGGCTTAGATATTGGAATTCAAGGGAAATTGGGATTATCATCTACCACTTATCGAGTTTGCCTACAACAATAGTTTTCATGCTGGTATTGGTATGACACTGTTTGAAGCTTTGTGTAGGGGAAGGTGTAGATCCGCAGTAGGATGGTTTGAGTTGGGTGAGATAGCATTGATAGGGCCAAATTTGGTGATTGAGGTCATGGAAAAAATGAAGTTGATTAGGGAAAGGTTGAAGATGGCCCATAGTTGCCAAAAATCTTATTTGGATGTTAGGAGAAGGGACCTTGAGTTTCCTGTTAGTGATTGGGTGTATGTGAAGGTTTCACCTATGAAGGGTGTAATACATTTTGGTAAAAAGAGAAAGTTAAGCCTCTGGTATGTTTGTTCTTATTACATTGTTGAGCAGATTGGTAATGTGGCTTATAGATTGTATTTGCCTTTGGATATGAGTTCTATTCACCCGGTGTTCCATGTGTCTATGTTGAGGTGGTTGATTAGTGATCCAAATTTGATTATTCCTTTGGAAGGTGTAGAGGTTGAGGAGAACTTGACTTACAAAGAAGTGTCAATTAAAATTTTTGATAGGCAAGTGAAGCGGCTTCGCAACAAGGATGTGGCTTCGATAAAACTCCTTCCGAGAAATCAATATATGGAGAGTGCTACTTGGGAGTCAGAGTCGGATATGATGACATGATACCCCTATATTTTCCAATCTACTCAAGCCTAAGGTATTAGGTTCTTCCTACTCTAAGTGGCCCAAATTCTTTCACTCTTATGTTTCATGACATGACATGCATACATGTGCACGAAAATGATTTAAAAGATGTTTTGACATGAGTATTGATGATTTTAAAATAATGAATTATGCATTTTGTTTTCATATTGAGTGTTTCATGTTCAAGTTAAGCCTTTCAAGATATGTTCTAGCTTATTCGAGGATGAATGCTTCCAAGGGGAGAAGATGTAAGGACCCAAACTTCATGAGACCCTTTTGATGCTCAAAATCAAGTTTCCAAAGGAGTGTGGCTTATGGGGTGCTTGTGTATGGATGTGTGTGGCTTAAGAAAGGGTTTTATGCTTAGTCGCTTTCGAAGGTACTTCCCATGAGTCATAGCCTTTCTCATTGGCCGTGGCAGAGGCCCTTGTTAAGTGACCCAATCTTCAAGCCAAGAAATTTGCTAAGGCAAGCCACTAGGAGACCCTGTACGGGTTGTATAGCCTCACATGAGTCATGGGGGTGTCTCATATGACCTCTCACTAGCCGTGGTGAGGTGTATCGTAAAATGCTCATCCCAAAAGGAAATTTTAAGTATAGAATTATTGTCTCATAACTTGATGCCTTCTTATGGACACTATTATGGTCAGTGATGCATCACATGGACCGTTACACCTTCAGTGGAAGTTCCATTGGCCTGAAAACTTTTCTGAGGAACCTCTTACTTGCCCTCACACAAACCGTGTGGCTAACACGAGCCATGTGGCTCTTTGGCGGGACCCCTGGTCTTATTTCCAGACTTGTTTCATTAATGGCTTTCTTGTAATTTTTGTTATTTCTTAGGTTGTGACTTTCTAACCTATTCTTAACCCATGAAAAGGGATAAACTCATTCATTTTTATTCCATTTCATTCATTACACTTAGAACCCTATAATTCAAGTTCTAAAAACACTCTCTACAAGTCTTGTGATTGAAGATTCAACATGGGAATTCAAAGGAGGCTTTCTTCACCAATCAATTCCTTCCTGATTCTTTTAGTTCCTCAAGGTATGTGGGATTGATTCATGGTCCCTTTCAACCATGAAGACCCAAAAAGCTTTTACTAGTTTTAATTTGTAAATTTTAAGCTTGCTTTGAATATGGGTCTTTTAAACTAGTGTTGATTTTAGTAGATTGAGGTATGGGTTGTGCCTAATGTTTAATTTCAAGTGATTTAAGTTCAATTATGATTAATTGCATCTAGGTTTATGAAGTTCCAACTATGAATACGCCTTTAAGTTTTCAATATATGCATGGGTAGTTTAAAGTATGTTTTAATTAAGGATTTCCTTATGATTTAAGTATGAATCTATGTTATTATGATGTTTTAAATGTAAATATCTATTTCCCATGCTATCCTCTTATCATTATGGCATTTTAATACATTGTCATGTATTTTTATGAAGTATATGATGTGGGCTATGTCCCAATGATGTTTAGACTATGTTTTCAAGTAATGTATGGGTATGACAAGCATGTGATCACATAAATGTATATGATATGGATCTTTGAGAAACTATGAGTGTTTATACCAATATGTATGAGTATGAAAAAGCTATTCTTAAGCATGAAAGTATGAGTTGAAGTATGATTTGGATTTTTAGCCTAAATATGCATGATTACAAAAAGTGATTTGGCCTTTAAGCATAAATATGCATTGTTATGATTTGAAAAGACTTATCCTCTTTAAAAGTATGTATATGTATATGTATTCCCATGGGATGACAACTCATCATCGAATGGGATTAGAGGCAAAGAGAGCTATCCCCAAAGGTCCTTACTCTTTTCTCTTGAACTATGTGCCAAACATATGTCATGTTTATGCCCATTTTTAGGGATGATTATGTATGAATCTACCTTTGGCAAGTAGGTCACCTCTTTATCCATTATGGGGTATACGATGGAGTTCTAAGTTATAGATCACTTGGTCTTATGTCGGTTGAGTTCCCATCCCTGCTATGTTATGTTTACTTTGGCATTCATGCATCACAAATTTCATGGCATATTGATATTATATTTGTTCCTATATATTTCTTTCTATATATGTTCCCTTGTCATCTAACATTGATTTGGAGGTTATTCATGTTCATATGCATTGCTTGCCCGCATACTTAGTACATTCAAATGTACTAACACATACTCTTTTGCCTATATGATCTAACTATGTAAGGACTGGAGACTATCATCTTCCACCTCTTGACGACTAGCCTGATTTGCAAAGAGTTGTATGCGGTGAGTCCTATCATCTAAGGACAAGACACTTTCTATATACCTTTTTATGTTATGATGATTTAGCCTTTATTTTGAGGGTGAGCCTGGGACATGTCTTGGGCCCCGTTCTATTCTATACTAGAGGCATTGTTGGACATCACAAAGTCTTTTGTATGAGTAAGTTATATTTATGCTTGAGATGCTATGTTGCTTATGATGTTATGATGATATATGGAAATGTTGAAAGTCCTAAGTCCTTTCTATACGCATAGTGTGATTCATACTTAACCGCCCCTTAGTTTTATGTGATATGTGCTATGTGAATCCATGCATATCCCTATCCCTATAATATCCCCATAGCCTAAGTCATATTTAACCGCCCCATAGAATTATGTGTTTAAAGTATGACTATGTGCTTCCGAACCAATGATGTACACATGTATGCTATGAGGCTTCTTTAGGGACTCTCAGGATCCCATTCTCCATGTCACTCCTAGGCCTTGGCTCGGGTGGTGACATAACCCTTACCTTTTGGTCTAGTACAATCACCCCTTGGTCGAGTTATGTTGATTAGACAAGATGGATCATATAGAATATTGTTAATTATTCTCTTTTCCCATTTATTACCACCTTGATCTAGTCAATAAGAATTCGGGAAAGTTATAACATTAGCCACCATAAAAAATCATTCACATCGAAGAGTATAATTAATACATACATGCGCACTTTCTAAAAATTGGTGATAACCGGATCTTACCTTGTTAGTTCTTCATAGTTTTTACAACCCTAGTTGTGGATTTAGCTGTGCATGATCATTGTTGTCACGACCCGGTTAGGGGACCTAGATGCGACATGGTGAAAGAGGACCCGAAGACCCTCGATCAAGCCATCATATAATCATTACACTCATCATCGGTTCGGAAACGTGAAAGCTAAAGCATGTAGCACATAAGCTCTAAGGGTTTAGGGGCTTGTGACTCAAGCTATGGGGACAATTCAGGAATGG
>JBCEWC010012810.1:0-15573 GCA_038996855.1 Solanum aculeatissimum | reverse complement strand
TATCTTGAATTCTAAAAATTGACAAGTAAAAATGAAAACCAAATTAAAAAATTTTTGACATCTAATTGTGAACGGAGGAAGTATGCATCAGTAACGAGTGATATTTCTCTTTTTAATTTTTAATGTTTGTATCTATATTTTGTTACTACGAACTAATTTTTTCACTAGGTCTAAATTCAGATTCAATTATTAATCTTGTGTTATAGTCATTATATAGCACTAGCTTACGGCTAATAAAGTTCATTGAATTATTTGAGGTACATTTATGAACTCTAAGCTCTAGGTAAGGGTGTTGAAAAAGCAATCGATAAGCCATATCAATAAATAAATAATAAAAAAATTGACTAATAATTTTTCAATTTTATTTGATTTAATGTAGTATTAGAAAAGAAAACGCGATCATATAATTGATTTCAGTTGGTTTTAACTAAAAAAACTCAAATTAAATTGACTCATAATTTTCATATATTATTTTAAGTTTGAACTTATAATTTTGGATTATAGTATTACAGACCATAAGCATCTAATCACTCAAATAAAACTCTCATTAAATCATGTTCATTTTCATCATCTCTTATTCTCTTATTAACTAGGACAAAAGAAATACTTCATACGTTTAAAAAAGAATGAATTAATTTGACTTGACACGAATTTTAAGAAAATAAAGAAGTTTTTTTGATTTTGTAATTATAAATTAAAGTTATGTCAAATGTACCAAAATACCCTTTAATCTTCTAGCTTTAAATATGTCATGTGAAAAGTTGAAATTAAAATGTTGCCAAAAAAGAAAAAAGAGTCGTTATTTTTTAAACAAACTAAAAAAGAAAGTAGATAATTCTTTTTTAAACGGAGGAAGTATTTGGAAGATGCATTAGATATTGTAGATATCGAAATTTTGTAGGAGTCTACAAGATAAGTCATATTTCAGTTAGGGTTTCTTGGAGACTACTCTACCCTAAACCTTAATTCACGCATATATAAAAGGTATTAGATCCATCCACACAAATTCCTATTTCAAGAAGATCCACGCAAATTCTTTCATGGTAATCAAGTCCAAATCATCCTACGTTCGAATCACGGAAAAATCTTATTAGAGAATAATCAAAGAAGGAACAAATTTGTACGCACATGCTTATCAATAAAATTATGTTTCTTCATATTTTATTATTTTATTATTTTATTTGTAATTGTAATTTATTTTTTCATCACATTAAAATTTGTGACGTGAACACTTAACCGAAAAGAAAAAAAACTCCAAAAAAAATTAAACCAAATCAAAATAAATAAATAAAAGACTCTTGTTAGTTTGATTGGATTTATAAATTTTAAAAAATAGACATTGTTGATATTTGATTCGATAAATAAAAAATTCGTATGAAATCAACTTATATATGTATGTACACCTAGAACACATTTGGTCAGACAGGTCACGATAAAAGATTGATAAACTTTTAATAAATAACCTTTTAAAAAAAAATAAGTGTAAGACAAAATACAAATAATATGCATATTAATTTAGCTCAAATGACAAACTAAATACAAGAAGTATTTAGTTTATTATGCATATCTTCATTTCCAAAATAAAAAATAAAAAAATACAAGAAGTATATTAGATCAAAATTTATACTGTATTAAAAGCGTGAAGACCTTTAGAAATATTTTTTTTGAATTTTTTGCCCATTCATTAAAAGACTTTGTTTTAGATAAAATTATTTTTTCACCATTTTTTTAAAATTATTATTTAATTATATTTATAATATTGACTTTTAAAATATATGGAAAAAAGTGATAAAATAAGAACTTCTAGTCGTGAAAAAACTCTTAAATCTTCGTTATTTGATAGACTTCTATTTCTTCCTTATTTGAATCAAGAAAGTCGCTAAGGAAAATTCTAATTTATCATAGACTTTTGTAGTAATTTTTTTTTTATAAATTTATAATTAAATTTTATTTTTCTCCCTTTAATCATGTGCCAAAACAATATGCATGTATCATATAGTAGTTGACTTCAAATACTAATCATGATTTTATGCTTTCAACCTTTCTTCATCATATCCCACATATGCATTATTAAAGGGCATCACTTACCATGAAAAGATATGGTGCATGCGCATTGGATGTGATTGTTTCTTCTTTAATCAGAGATCTCGAATTGGAGTTGGATATGAAATCTTTTTTGGTAGAAAACGCTTTTCTCGAATGAATCCTATGCAAGCGCGAATCCAGTAGTCAAGCTCGGGAATCCTGAGCAATCAATCTCCAATGCGAATATCGAATATGAAATGAGCAACTAAAAAAAAAGGCAAGTTATTTAAGTTTTGACAATTGAAACATTCGAAAAACAAAAAAAGTTGGGGTATTAATTATCTTATCTAAGAAAATCCACCAAGTGATATGCTAAACTTTACAAAAGTTTATGATCATTAACCGTCCATGTACTTTTCTTATTTTATCAGAGCTTTTTTATTTTAATCAATATATCAACGATCTCACAAATTTGCTAGTCTTGTGCATGTGCTCAAGTCGCGTTACATATTTGTCTCAATTACTTTTTTTGGTTACAGTTGATGTGTATAGCTAATTAAGATGAAGTATTTTAAGCGTTTAACTTAATTACCTAATATATAGACACTTGAGAAGTCACTTAAAAGTTTTTTCAAAATTTAAACTAATTAAATTTGTCATCTTTGATAGAGTGCCATGCTTTAAATTTTAGATTATATTTTTCATATAAAATACAAGTAAAAATTTGATTGTTTGATCTATTGGAATATTCCTTAATCCTTTTCTATCAGCAAGAATAATCATACCTCCCTTTTTACCTAATCATTTTCCACTCAACTGAAATGCTTTTTTTGTGGTTGAACACTTTGGGTGTGTTGGAGGAAAATATTTTTCATATTTGATCGGTCAAAAATTTTGAAAAAATATTATGACTTTCAATTGAAAGTAAGAAAAACAAGTTTGATAACTATCATTCCCTATTAATTATGTCCTCCAATTCACCCAATCCGCGTAGCCTCTGTCCCCACCACCCGACACCACCATCTCTCCAATCCCCCCACCTTATTCGTCTAGATTATATACTAATATATGTTCAACAATAGGGAAAAAACCCAGTTGGAGTAGCATTTCTGTTCAAGTCCTTGTTAAACTTCACACCTCAAAAATGATATATAATATAGTGATACTTATCAATAATCATAGCTGCAGTGACCAAAACATAGAAGAGTCTCTCTTGTTCAAGTGTTGTAACACAACAACCTACAAGAACTGCTTGCTCAAGTATCTGAATATCTTCTGAATCATTGATATAATATGCACACACTACCACCATCACCAAGCCAAAAATGTTAATGACTTGACTTACAACTTTGAACAATGTAAATGTCCAAACTAGAAATCTTATATAATAATGACAATGTTCAGACAACAAAAATATGAGATGAAGCTGCTTAAACCACATGTACATCCTTCGAACAGAGTTTGAAACTATGATATCCACAAAGTTCTAATCAGTGCCAGGACTTCAGATCGTCATTATTCCATCAAAATGTAAGTAGTAGAATAGAAAAGGAAACAAAAAAAAGGCACAAGTGTGAGCTTGACAGAGGACTGTAACCCCTTTCTTAACACTTATTTGGCCTTAATGAGAACTTCTATACTATACAGCAGAGACACATATATGGTACAATAGGTAAATGGGGTTGCCCCACAGATGAGGATGAAAAATCCAGATGAACCACCTGATCAATTAGAGATATTGACACGAAGTGATGGCTGATCAGGTCAGTACTACGAGAGAGAGAGAGTAGGTACAATGCCTTACTAATGTGCTGAACCAAATGGTCATATTAGCCACTTGCTTCTCCACCTTGTATCTATCGTAACTCCACATAAATGATCACCTGTAAGCAAGTGAAACAAGCCAAAGGTTAAGAAGTTCACCAAAAACTTCAAGAAGGTCCTCTTGTAAGGTCTACAAAAATGGAAACATGCATCATCTTTGTATACAGATGTAACTGTATTTCGTTTGAAGAACGCAAAATTCATATTTGCCTGCATTTGTTTAAATTTCAGACTTGTCATGTAGCACTTCTCAGTGGCCCAATTCAAATTTTATGTAATATTTTATATTGCACTCATTGAGTTTTGGGTTGTTCTTCTTTTCAAGAGTTAGCCATAGCTGTATCAAACATTATATGCAAGAGAAACATACCAATGCACTTTGCAACAGGCTGATTCTCTTATGCTTTTTCACCAGTTAACCATGACATAACAGGAAATATAAAGGACATAAATAATGTCATATCAGCATATCTGTGACCAGTGGCATTCATGCATACTCATGTTTTGTTTGTGCTATAGATGCAACACTTACTTTCATACTTAAGGTGGAATGTTAAAATAGGAGTGTTGTTCATTTTCTAGTGTCATCTAATGACGATGCAAGATTCTCACGTAGCTTACCCTGTTTGAGAAAGCCGCTGCCAGTTCATTAGCTGGTGAGACTGTGGATGCCTTTGCAAGTAAGATGAAGTGGCTCCAATACCACTATCCTCACCAACATATTGGTCTGAATAGTTAGTACTTGAGGGAGACCATGTAGGAACTACACCCCCATCCCTTTCTCTAGTGCTACTGGAAGATTCTGCTGTTGAATC
The DNA here is from genome assembly GCA_038996855.1 of Solanum aculeatissimum. Classification (NCBI taxonomy): domain Eukaryota; kingdom Viridiplantae; phylum Streptophyta; class Magnoliopsida; order Solanales; family Solanaceae; genus Solanum; species Solanum aculeatissimum. The sequence continues at coordinate 10,909 of JBCEWC010012810.1, read as the reverse complement.
TTCAGAATTCCTCCTACCTACTGCAAAATTAAAATGTGGAGTGGCATTGGTTCGAGCTGTTTGCATGACGGCTTGGTCAAGCGGGTCTCTCCTAGGACCTTCAGCTACATTGATATCTGTTGGAACTTCTGCCCTACTCTCAGCGACTGAATTCCTAAATTCCACAGAGTTATCTTCATCTTCAGCTCTGAACAAAGATGACGTCATGCTTGGCACCATTTGATCTTCATAGCGTCGAACAGTAACTATTACGGGGTTGTTCCTGACTGGTTCGTGGTCCATTTCCATATGCATGGCCTGAGGAAATGCTATTGGGGAGTCAGCAGAGTCACCATGTCCTTCTTCCATACCATTCTCAATTGCAGCTCTTGCAGCTGCATCATTCTGCCACATTTGTGATAGGGCTTGTTCTAGTCTAACTTTTGCTGAATCAATTTCAACGATACGAAGAGGATAATTGGAACCCAGCTCAATGCCAGCAGCTTCAAGTACAGACTCTGGTGCATTCCATGGGTGGTGTATCCATTCGGTGGGAAGCCTAGCAAGTTCAGGAAGCCACCGCCGGACATATTCCCCATGGGGATCACACTTGTATCCCACAAACTGCCATAAAAAGGACAGGATCAAATAACTTGTCAGACTTATTCACAAAAAATACATGAAGAAACAAGATGAGCAACGGAAAAAGGAATAGAGAGTAGAAACTGCAGCCTCCCTTTTGTTTGACATGAAAAAACAAGAAAGAAAAACAAAAAAATGGTAGAGAATTAAACTAAAGTCGGTCCCAATGCGTTCATTTCTCACCAGTCTTTATTTAGGTTACTGGTGCATTATAGATAGAAATTCCAACTTCACATTAGCTGGAAAAGAGAAAAGGTAAGAATAGAAACTCTCAAAGTTTAAGAACTTTGTCTACAGCTGAAGTCGGTCCCATTTATTTCTCACCAGTCTTTCTTTAGGTTACTGGTGCATTATAGATAGAAATTCAAACTTAACATTCACTAGAAAAGACAAAAAGGTTAGAATAGAAACTTCCGAAGTTTAAGAACTTTGCCTATAAATAAATGAAAATCTAAGATTTTCATTTATGTGTTTAGAATGCAATACCTGCAGAAACGTGAAAAGCAAGGTCTAGTGAGTAAATATTATTCCAGGTTTAAGCATGCCTTAGAAGATCATGCAGAAGCCAAGGTAGCAAAATCAGCATTTTATGCAAGGGATACGGGAAAGAAGTGCCAACATAATTAGCTTGGCTTGTGTCATCAACAAATCCACCCTCCATGTAAGCAGGACTATGAGGGTAAATTCAGCAGGCAGCTCAGATGCCACACAATTTTGTATTGAGATGGCAGCCTCAAGAAAATTTATTCTTAAGATATTAGATGAGTAACTCAAAATTCAAGCCTAGTTAACTGTAGAAGACATGCCAGATTCCTTAGATAGAAAAGAAGATCACAAACACTTTACTAATATCTTAGGATATAAAAGAAGCACAATTTGCAATTTGGCATTTCACATACATACTCCATCTTAGTTTTAGTACTTTCTGCAAGAAATTGAGGCCCATGAGATGCTCATGCAATGTTTAGTAGCAAGTCAGTGCCTTGGAACTAACTTACAATCTGAATATAACAATTATCACAGTATGGAAGGCTATAAGAATTTGAAGTATAGACTAGTCGTAAAGCTATTAAAAATTTTATGGTAGTATGAAGGTCTATAATTGGTGTTCCAGCAACTCCACCCATGTTAGAGAAGAAATAGAAAAAAAAGGAATTTCAACTGTAAAGTTTTGAAAATTTATTGAAAGAGGAAATTCTCCCCAAAGATTACCCTTACATACCTGTGGATTATCAATCCGATCAAACTCACGACCATCAGGTAGGGTACCAGAGATATATTGCCAACCAAGAGCATCACTCTCAAGATCTGCATCTAACAATGTGTCCCAAAAATACTTCATTCCCCACCTCCATGGAAGCTGCAGAACCTTCACAAAGAAACTAGATACCACAACTCTGATACGATCATGTAGCCAGCCAGTTGCCCATAACTCTCTCATACCAGCATCAACCAAAGGATAACCAGTTCTACCTTGCCTCCATGCCTTGAAGTAGCCCTCATCCACTACCCATGGGAAGTACCTTAGATGACCAAGCAAAGGCCTTTCATGGCTATAAGGATGATTAAAACTCATGTATCTTGAGTACTCCCTCAGCCCAATGGACTTGAGGAACAAATTAACACTCTCTTCACCAGCTTTATTTCCTTCATTGGCCCAGAAAACTTGCTTGATGCGAACAAAATGGAATACCTTACGAACACTAACTTCCCCAAAATGTAAATGTGGAGAAAGAAAGGATGTTGTTGCACTATCAGCTTTCCGACGATTCTGCGAGTATTCAAGTAATGGTCCATTAACGAAAGTAGTTAGTGCTTTATCAGCATTGCTCCAGCCAGGCGACCATGCCCGAGCAAGAAGTGCATTGCTTCCTTTCTCTGATTCATCTTCAAATACCAAGTTGTCTGAAAGGCATCTTGATGTATCACCTGGAAGTTTGCACATGAACCCATGTAAAAACCAAGTTAAAATTTAAATCAGTGCTCTTATAGATTAATGCTATCCTAGAAATTTGTTTTGATCCTTAGCTTATTAGTGACAGCTCAAACATCTAGATATTCAGCATCACTTTTCTCATTTTTGAGGCACTTGAATATCTGCAAACACGCACATTATGCACCATGTAGCATCTCTGAGCTTAGAGTCAAGAGACATGTTCACTACGGTGCAGTGACTATTTTAATCTGACAATTGATATATGCATTACCTCGAGGGAGATCTCCTAATTTGTGTGCATCATTGATGGAACGTAACAGTAAGCCAATCAACAACATACCTAGTGTAATTCCACGAGTGGGGTCTGGTGAGTGTAGAATGTCGGCAGACCTTACCCCTATGTCGTGGAGGTAGAGAGGTTGTTTTCGAAAGACACTCCATACCGTATGCTAAACAAAATATGTACAAACAAGAATAGAAATTTAATCCAGAAAGCCAACAAGATATAGGAGAAGCTCAGATGAGAACAAACCAGATATAATCCTTTTAGGTGGAAGAAGTGGAGCTTCTGGGTCATAAGGCATGCTAAGGCATTTCTCCCAAAAAGCAGAAAATGTTGTGAATGGGCGACCTTCATCATCATTAACTTCCCATGGTTCATAGAGCAAATCAGCATTAAAGGAACGCACAGATATACCTTGAGCTGTTAAGATTTCTTTTGTGCGATGATCTCTCACAAGTGAAATGGGATCTAAAGAGCAAAAGAAGTTAAAGTGTTGGTCAGGATAACACAGTGGATGAAATTGGCTGAGCAAACTTATGCATATTTTAAATTCTTCTACTGAAAAGAGATGCTTAAAATAAAAGACATCCACATCTATTAGTAATTTACCTTTCAACCATGCTCAGATCAAATGCCAAGCAACACCCTTTCTGTTTCTATTAATCAAATAATAAGGGCATGGAATATGTTTAATACAACAAATCCAGATTACTGTGGTTCTGATTCAGGCACAAAGCAAATAAGTGGTCAAAGAATGATATAAGCACTGAGGATTGAGCATAGCAAAAAGTACATCACCTAAACTTCATTGTTTAATGAAGAAGGCACATACTAATAATTTATTATTTTCCAGAAGACAACTCAATATCTTATTCTTAAAGGACATACAGCAAGCACCAATCCCAATTAAGCCATCCCAACAAGATAGTACTATCAACTTTTAAAACAACATCAAGAATTATCAAATATCAAGTCAAACAGAATGATTACAAAGGAAAGCCAAAAAAGGAACTAAAAAAAAGTGGTACTCTAAAGATAACCACAAAAATGGAAACAGTACTAACCATACAAATGATTGAAGAAGAGCTGAGTAGCACCAGTAGATTTGACAATTTCAAGAAGAGAATAAATACTGTCAGTGGATCTCTTTGTAATAAGGGAAGTTCCAAGACTCTTCAAAGATGAATCAAGATGAGCCAAACTCTGCTTAAGCCACCATCTTGAAACTCTACCAGGATAATAATGTCCTTCTTCTTCAGGAGCATAAATAAACACAGCAATAACTGCCCCTGCTCTAACTCCAGCAGCCAAAGCAGGGTTATCTTCCACTCTTAGATCCCTCCTAAACCATACTATGCTACAACCACCACCTGACATCTTCCTTCAACAACACCAAAGACAACTCTTTTTCTCTCTTCCTATGTAAACACCATGTTAGTGAGTCTTTCTTGGACAATAGTATATTGGGGTTAATCTTATCTATTCTTTGACTGTCCCCTGTAGCTTTCACCGAAGAGATAAAGATTACAAAGATGATATTTTTAGGCAGAATTCTAGTAAAGAACCTAACTTTAGCAAACCCCAAATGTTATTCTTGGATGAATGATGCTATTCTTCTTAAGTTACTATAGGCAAAGGCCACCAAAAAAAAACCAAACCCCTTAGAGAAAGAGGGGGAGAAAGTGAGATTGAGTGTGATTGGTTAAGGTGGTGGGGTAACAAGAGAACTTATGGGAGATTTGCAGCCACAACTTTATGTTTTTTCAAGATTTTATTTTTATATCTTCCTTTCTTTCTTATCCTAAGAAGGAAACAAAATTCCACCAAGCCTCTATCTCTAGTGCCTTCTCTAATCCGCTCTCTTTATCTCGCTTTGACAGGGTGGAAAAATCTCGTTACATTCAAGATTGGCTTTCTTAGGTACAATAAAGTCATATATTAAATGTTTGATTTTCTTGAATCATTGCAAATTGAAAGTGATTTGAGGAGCTTATTTTTTAATCAGACAATGGGACATCAAGAAATGACTTGGCACTATGCACCTTATCAATAAAAATGAAATCTTTTCAAAGTCTAAAACAATTTACAAGTCTTACAAAAGTAACATTATTTTAATTTTTTTAGAAGAAAAAATTTCATTTTCTTAAATGTATTTTCCCATATTATTAATCCTTTTTCATGCTTGTGTTCTTCATTTCCCATGTTACACTTGCTTGCCTAATCATATAGTAAAGTTTTGTCAGCTTTTATACAGGTAAAAGGGGGCAAAGGCAAAGTTTGATTCACACAAACTTTTTTGCTTGCATCTGATTCTAGACAACAAATTTTGTTACCCCCATTATAATGGGATTATTTAAATATAATATTTTTTTTGTTTGTTTGTTTTTCCGACCAAGTTGGGATTGTGTATAGAGAAAAATGGGGAGTTGGAAGGGGACATCAAGCATGGGTAAGGAGAAGAGATAGGAGTGCTGACTACTTTGGATTTGGTATTTTTCTAAAGGATGTGTGGGCCTTTCTTGCTTTTTCATGAATGGAGGTATTAGATTCCCATTCATTCATCTGTTGCAATTTTAAAGTCACTTGTTATGTGGGCAGCCACACCCCTATCTTACTGATATTTTCACATGCTCTTGCTATAGTATACTACGGGAGAGGGGTAGGTGAGATGGTAAAAAGTTATAAGTAAAATTTTAGATAGTTACTTCTTTTCTTCTTTTTTTCCTTTTTTTAGAAAATTATGCTGTTACCTACTACTATCAGGAATATATTTGTGTGTGTAAGTAGGGGGAGTTGGTTAATTCTCAATGCTGTAAAAGGTCATACAACAATAATGTTTTCTTTTGTTTAAAACTCCTACAAAAGGATAAGAATACAACTCTAACCATGTAAAACTTTCTCATTTGGTTAGCCTACTAAAATATTATGGGGTTTTAGTTTTGAGATTATAATTTTTGAACTAATTTTTCCTGTTCAGGAGTGTCAAATGAGCAGGTTGAGTTGAAATTGAGAATATTAAAATGGGTTGAAATAGAAATTAGATTAAGTTATGATCCGCCTAAATTTACGTTAGGCTAAAATTGAGGTTGGATCATAACCCACCCAGTTTGACCCGCTCTATTTCAATATTTTTAATATATTATTATTTACGTTTTATAACCAAAATTTAAATTTCAACTCAAGAAAAGAAAAATAAAAAATTACAGATCGATAGATAAATCCTAAAAAATATAAAATAGATAGCAATTCATATATACCTTTAATATGAGAACACATGGTCAGGGGTAGCGAGATGTGAAAGAAGCGTTATATAATTGAAGGAAAAAAAAGAAAGTTTTCAACTAAGAAAGACCGGAAGTCCATGCGAGTGGGGCTGATATTAACCCTAAAGATTTATACCTTTAATATGAGAACATATATTACATCAATACAAATAAAAAAAATCTTAAAATGAGTTGAAATTGAAGATCAAATTGAAATCAATTGAAGATACTTTTGAAATGAATTAAGGCTTGAATACGTTGAGTTTAAACCCAAGTCAAATTATCTTGAGCCCAACCGATAAATTTTTTACAAGTTGGGCAAAGAACCTATATTTGGGCTCATTGACAATCCTAATCCTACCTATAAGATGAGATGAAATAACATCGAGTTTGATGTGGATTATAATCTTTGAATTAATTTATTACAGCCGGAAGGTAGAATAAAACAATATCCAATTTGAAGTAATAAAGTAGAATCATCCACAATTGAGTTTAGAATTACACTTATATTTTATGTAATGAGATAAGAACAAGGTTTAAATTGGAAGTCAGTTCATGGGTTTTGACATGTCAGGATTTGAGTGTTAGGTCGAGATCGAATCTTGAGTCACCCGAGAGTCAAGGTTGAAGTTAGAAGCAGGGTCTTGGATCAAGATCAACAGTTGGATCCTAATATCAAGGTCATGGTCAGTTCATGGGTCGTTGATATTAGGGTTGGGATCGAATCGACATCCAGGTCAAGGTTGAGATGGAGAATCGGGTTCTAAGTCAAGGTTAGGAGTCTTATTTTGGGTCGGGAGTAAGGGTTAGAATTAGGAGAAAGGTCCTAAGTTGGTGTCAAGAATTAGGTCCCAATATCGATATTGGAGTTTGATAGGTGGTCAAGGTTGGGTTAAGTCTTAATTGGAGTCAAGAGTCAAGTTCGGATCATTATGGTTGGGAGTCTTGTTCCAAGTTGAGGTCAGGACTAGGATCGGGATCTGAAATCTGATCACAGGTATGTATTGGGGTCAGGAATTCGATCCTAGATCAGAGTCGAGTCTTGAGTTAAGGTTAAGATTGATAGTCGACAAGTCGTGCACCTAATTGAGAATTAAGTCCCGTCTATGGAGGAAATGAAAATGTCATTTGCACTAATAATAGAGGTGGTTCTTCTTTTTATGATATGAGTTGACATGTACCTATGGAGCTGTTTCCCAGTCCCTATTATAGGAGTTAAGTGGTTTTAATAATTTTTCCATTTTGAAGCTAGTCACTTATGTGAGTGAGTCACATCAATAAACTCACTCACAGCAGACTTTACTGAAAAGAGAGATAGCGCTCACACCTTTGATGTTCTACATATGCTTTGTTTACATATTTAAGTCACATTTGTATTAGCATAAAATAAAATACTACACATAAATATGATATACATGGAATGAAAAGATAAAAATGCATAGTATGATGTTACAATTTTAACAAACAATGGTCAAAAATACTTGTGAGCTTATCAGAATTCGAAAATAAAATATTTATTCTTCGCTATCGTTTAATGTTAAAAATATTCGTGTTGTCTAAAAATTGGACCACACTTGCTCCTCTTCACTATCAGAGCTTCATTTCACACGTTAATTTTGGTATCAAAATCCAGCTATATTAAAGTGTATGCTATTTTCTTTTTTTAGCCCGGTCCAATTTTTCTTGGCATATACTTTTGTTTTTCCAATTTCTCCTTAAAAAAGCTCAAAGGTTGTTCTTTTACACCCCTTTAATTTGTTCCAGTTTGTACGTGATATTTTGAGTATTAAATAAGTCTTTCTTTGACGATAATATTTTAATCAATTGTTAAATATGTAATTTCCAAATATGTTATATTTATTCCAAAAAAACGTAACATCATACCTTAATTTATAAATAAAATCAAATAATTTGACCCTTGAAATTTGATCATAGCAACAAATAACGATGCAAAAATGATATATATAGTATCTGTTATCAGGAGCGGACCTACGTAGGTGCCATTAGGTTCACCCGAACCCCTTCGACAAAAAATTACACTCTCTATATAAGATAGATTTTCTATATTTTCGTATATCTACTAATTTTGAAATGCCTAAATAAAAAAGGAGAGATAACTAGTGGTACTAGACTGCCCAACTTAGACCACAAATATTAAATTTGTATTATGCACTCTAATAATTCATATATTTTTATTTTTCGAATCCTCTGGATGAAAATTCTAAATATTTGTTACCCCACTTAAGAATTTTGAGACTTCTAATACATAACAAATTAAATAACCTTGCTTTTTTTCTAAACTAATGAAGCTTTAATGACTTAAAACAACACTCCCTCAGGTCCCTTTTAAATGTCATCTTTTGCTATGACACTTGCATTAAGAAAAAATGTGTCTTTACTATTTTGTCTTTGTTAAAGTTACAACGCACATTGATGGCTTTTTTAGTCCTTTTAGTTGGTTAAATATATCTTTTCAAAACTATCAAAAATAAAATAGGAATAATCCTGATAGTTATACATTAATTTTGTAAAATAACATATATTAAAAATCATCTATTTATGATAAGGACGATATATAAAAAGGATCGAGGGGAGTATGCCTTAGTGCGGTTTGATTTGTATAAATGGAAAAGGGCCCATATTGAGTAAACCGTCCAAATTTTCCTAACAATCATCATACTCATCAAGAAAAGTTGAGGTGAAGGACAAAAGGAGGGCTCCATGGTGGCAAACAACTGGATTTTTAACGTTTTGGAGAATCATATTCATCAAACCTTAACGTTTTCACCATACAATGTGAGTAATATTTGGTGAGATACCAGCGAGGATCGTGATGGAATAATAAATATTTATTTATCTTAAATTAAAAATATTTAATTTGAATTTTTTTGAATATAAAATCGTCTTTGTTATAGAGTATTTTATCCTATAATATGTGACTTCTCAACGAATTTGAAAATTCAAATTTAATAAGACTCCAATTGCAAATATAGAACAACAGATTAAAAAAAAAATTAAAAAAATTTGGTGGGATATTTTTATCTAAGCTATGGCTTTGTGAAAGCCAAACATTAACGATTTTATAAACTTCATGTAAAAATTTAAGAAATTTTCGCATATAGTAACTCAAAAATATCTTTATTAAGCTCGATAACTATAGTTTGGGTAATTAAATTTTGTAACTATAGTTGTAGCAACATTTGTCTTTTCGCGCAAAATTTGTATACATTTGTATAATTCAGTATACAATTCACAATTTTTGTATAGCGTTTGGATAATTTGCTATACAATTCACAGTGTTTGTATATTTCACTATACAATTTGATTCGCGCATAAGTTTTGTATAATCGCGCACAACGTTTGTATAAATTGCACGAATTATACAAAACTCAAATTGTAATTACAGTTGGATGTTGGTTGCAAGCTGTAATAAATTCAAACTATAGCTATGTTAGCTAATTAACTAGTATATATTTGCTTATTCGCGTAATTTTTCCTAATTTTTTTTTGTCTAGAACCATCAATTTATTCTTTAAATTTCAATAATCAAACACATAATTTAACACTCAATTTTATCTCAAATAAACTTAAATTTAAATCATAAATTTCATGTATTATTGAAAATAAACCCCAACCATTAACTTCCAAAATCACACCATCTGGTGCCATATATTATTGTAAATATATTTTATTACTTGAAAAAATATAAGGAATTTTAATTTAATGTACCAAGTTTTGTTTTGAAAAAGATTTTTCTAAAAATTGTATGTAATTATGCTAGTACTTAGTTAGAATGAACACCATGTCAGCACTATTAAAACCGTGAAATAAGAGAGTAGGTAAATGTTCATGTTTATATATATAATAAAAACATTGAACTTCGAATTTGAAATTTATTTTATGACCATATTTAATAAAAAAAATTAATAGATATAGAAAGTTTGAGTTAAAATTGTTGAATTTTATTGAATATGTCATTTTCATGCACTGTGTAGCTCCAATGAGTTGCAATGATTAATACTAGGAGTAAAAGATTAACATCAAACAGGTGTATTCATAATATTTACATTAATAATATTTGCATTAGTTTGGTTTGTATTAGTTATGCTTGCATTATTTACAAAGGTATTCTTCACAAATATGGCGAAAAAAATATTTTTTTACAGAAGATTTCGAGGGATAATTGAGTTTTTAACCATGTTAATGCATGCGTTAAATCCTCTTGCATTACTGATAACATAAATTTTCATCTACTAATAATATTCAATACACAATAAAGTGTGTGATTAACGCAAGCGTGTATGATTTAATTATACATAGGCCGAAAAAGTATCAAACAAGACACTATTAATATACAAAACTAATGCATGCATTATTTCTTCTATTACGCTTTACCAAATGATCCATAATTAAATACTGATAAATTATCTAATAAAATATATTTAAAAAATAATGCATATATTAACTTTATTTATTTTAAAACTTACATTTAACCCATGCAGCCTAAAATACCTCGCACCCTTCCATTTAAAATCGAATCCAGCTACTAAAAAGTTACCTTTTGAAGGTAAAATTCACAAAATCTTTGAGGATCTCCTCTATATATTGTTGGAAGTTTTTAATTTGTGAAGAAAAAGAATACAATATGGACCACTTTCATCATTGGATTTGGTATAGATTCATACAAGAATACCTTTATACTAATTGTTGTACAACCAAAAAAGGAGTTGTATAAATTAGAGTGGCAAACCAAAAAGAGGGGGGGGGGGGGGGGGGGGGAATTATAAAAAGGGATCCCACTCTTTC
>JBCEWC010012809.1:0-15574 GCA_038996855.1 Solanum aculeatissimum | reverse complement strand
CAAACCATATTTGACCAAATCCATATTTACCCATATTTTATATGGATGGATTGTGATCCAATCCATTTTAGCTCAATACATATTCAATCCATCCAAATCCGATTCAATCCACCCATTTGCCACCTCTAGTAGTACACTATGTATAAAAGTAATTTTGCATGTAATATAGATCTATTATAAGTGTCTTGAAATGTATTAGGCTTGTTTTGATTTTAAAAAAATCTGCATTATGTATTAAAAGTAAATTCAATATATAATATAAATGTAATAAAATTATATAGTTACAAATTGTAAATATTTTTCAAATATGATATATTTAGATAAATTTTTCAAAAGAAGGGGATTCAGTATTGGAGCCTAGAGTAGGGCTAGATAGGAGTAAGGTGGTTCTACTTCAAATCCTCTTCGGATGAAAATATATTGTTTATATTTATATATATAATTAAGAAATTATTTTTTATGTATAATCGAAAAAATCCAAACTATTGTAGTTGAATAATATCTTCCGACGTTCAATATTTTAACCACTTGAAAATAGTCGGGAAGTCATTGGAAAATAGAGTTTTCCTACTACATTTCAAGTACTTTGGTAGTCGTAAAAATTTTTTTTATACGTAGTAGACGTTAAAGCTCTTTTAATTTCTTTGTGTGATTATTTTTTTATGTCTTAAATTTATTTAATAAAAATTCTATCTCCACCATTAATCATAGTCAGCAGGTGTGAATCTATCGATTGATTTATCTATCCGTATATAGACATATGATCTAACATGTCCATTTGTGAAATAAACAAGAAAATTTTATTTTCTCCCTCTCTACTCCATGTACAAGTAAAGTGTGAAAGGGGATAGTAATAATAAGTCATATAGAATCTATAGATTTATAACAACAACAATAACATACCCAGTGAAATTTCACAAGTGGGGTTTGGAGAGGGTAAAATGTACACACCTTACTACCTCATAGAGATAGAGAGGTTATTTCCGAAAAACCTCCGTGTCAAAAATCAAGCCCCATAAGCAGAAGATAGTATGTAAATACAATAAAAGTAATAAATACGAGACGGATAATGACACCACACGATATAAAAACACAGCTAATCCTACTAACGCACTATACCACACGACCAGACATTAACCTACCCCTATTAGCCTATTATCCATCAACCCTAATATGCGACCTCCACTCCTTTCTATCTAAGGTCATGTCCTCGGTGAGATGAAGTTTCGCGATATTTTGTCTAATCACCTCCCCCCAATACTTCTTCGGTCTACCTCTACCCCTCCGTATAACCCTTAAGTTCAACCTCTCGCATCTCCTAACAAGAGCATCAATACTTCTTCTCTGCACATATCCAAACCATCACACAGTCTCGCTTTCCTCATTTTGTCAGCCATAGATGCCACCTCTGACTTCTCCCTAATGGTGTAATTTCTAATCTTATCACTCCTAGTATGTCCGCACATTCATATGAACATCCTCATCTCTACGACCTGCATCTTCTGAACATGTGAGTTTTTGATAGGCCACCACTCCACCCCATATAATAAAAACGGTCTAACCACCATTCTGTAAAATTTACCTTTAAGTTTAGGTGGTATCTTCTTATCACACAATACTCCAAAGGCAAGCCTCCATTTCGTCCATGCTTCCTCAATACGATGTGTGACATCATCGTCGATATCGCCACTACTTTGGATGATGGACCCAAGATATTTCAAGTTTTCTCTCTTGGGAATAGATTGAGTGGTGCAAGCTTCACTTCAATGTTTGCTTCATCCCTCACAACACTGAATTTGCACTCCGAGTATTCTGTTTTGGTCCTACTTAGTTTTATCAATCAATGCTATGTCATTCGCAAAGACCATACACCATGGAACCTCCTCCTGAATAGATCATATCAACTCATCCATTACTAAGGCTAAAAGAAAAGAGTTCAACCCAGATCCTTGATGAAGTCCTATCTCAACAGAAAAATACTCTGAGTCTCCTCCCACCGTTTTTACTCGAGTTTTGGCTCCGTCATTCATGTCCTTAATCACCCTAATATACACTATTAGAACACCTTTCGCCTTTAGACACCTCCATAGGACATTCTTCAAAACTTTGTCATAGGCATTCTCGAGATCAATAAACATTATATGAAATTCCTCAATGACATATTTTATCACAACTAATATTTTTTAGTTGATAGAGAAATCAAATTATATATAATTCATTTATTGATAGCTGGGAGGATTAAAAGCATAACTTTTGCTTTTCAATTGAATATTTTTGCATTAATTACTATTTCATTAATTTTATTGGTTAGTATTTATTTCTCTTAATGATTGGTCAAATAACAAAAATATTATATTAATTTTCTGGTACATCCATATAGATTGAATTAGTCTTTCAAATAATAAATGAGTATTATATGTTATTTATGATGTATACAAGATTAAGGTATGAGCTGCCAACCTTGTAGACATATCAACTTTAAATTTGGTCCTTCACTTATACTCTTTATTATAGCTCTTTCAACTCCCTAACTACTAGCTTCCAAAGTCAAGCTTCTTTTTAATTATTATTTTTACTTATTCATTAAATTAAAAATAAATATTTAATTATTATTTTACTCTTAATTAATTTTTATTATTAATTATAATTATTTTTTAAAATATTAAATTTATTATTTATTATACTTAAAGAGTACCGATATAGTAAAATTGTCATTAAGTGATATAGTAAAATTGTCATTATATTTATGATTTTTAAATATACAAATCAATATGAACGGATTGCAAAAACAATATTCTTAAAATAATCAAATATTGAAAGGGAAATTAATTAATCGGGAACAATATCAAAGTTGCAACCTGTACTAATACTTTCTATAATTTTTGTAAATAATAGTTGATCGTTTCCATGTATTGAACGTGAAAAAAAACTTAAATTATTTTTCAATTTCGAATACAAAAATTATATTTAAAATTTTTATGACCAAATATTATTTTTAAATAAAGTAAAAAATGAATAATTCTCGTTGAAGAGTAGATTTTTTGTGAAGGATAAAAGTCAGCATAAATTAATTAGGCCATAAAAAATTGGAAGACTTTAAAAGACAATTTCAACATAGTGATGACATGTTTGACGTGAGAGAAAGTTGATTGCTTTAGAGACATGACATTTATTTTGCCTTTCCCTATCTAAAAATAATAATATTCACAATGAATTTAAAATTTAAAAAAAGAATAAATGGAGATGAGTTTGTTAGAAAAAATGATTTTGACCAATTAAAAAAAATATATTTCAAAACTGATATCCATTGAATTGTTTTTTCCAGTCACAAAAGCATTGTTTTAAAAAAAAGTTAAATGCATATATTTAAAACACAATTTTAATTTTTGAATATATTTTATTATGTCACGTTAGGTTTTACCAAATTTTCTATCTTATTTGAATTTTACACAATTATTTTTTAATTCAAAAACAATTTTTTCGTGGAAAAGAATTCTTCTATATTTTTTTTAATAATATAATTGCATCCATATTAGTCATCAATGGAGATTATTCTTTCAATAAATTTTAAGCCTTTTATATTAGCTTTTCAATCACTTAGTCAAATTATATTAAATAATATTACGTTTTTTTTAGTACAGTTTCCTTTATAATCTTTTCCTTCTCTTCGGGATCGAACATCAATTTAATCTTTAAGGTTCACAATTATTAAATTTACATATGACTTTATAATTTCAATTCCACCAGAAAAGTCAAATAAAACCAACTTTATCCAAAAATGGAAGCAAAGCCAGCATATCCAATACTTCAACATGAATAACTTTACTTGCACACATTCACTCTATTGTTTAATCTTTTGTAGAAAAAAGGTTTTTCTTCAATAATAAAATCACCTTCCAATGATAGTCAACCTTCTTTGCTTACAACATAGTTTTATCAAAGGTTGTGATAGAATAAATAGATTTTTTTTTTTCATTTTTAATAGATTAAACTTTGATATTTAACCCTATGAAAGGAAAATTAATTATGATTAAGGAGCATTTTTTATTTTAACAGGCTGGGATTTATGCAATGTAAATTTGACTTAGTCAAGATCTCAAAACAAATATTAATATTGAACACCACATAAAAAAAAATCTAAAGTTCGCTACTTGGTCATATTATAATTCCTTGTTCTAATTGTAGACACTGAAATTTTATGAAATTCTACAAGACGTGTTCGATTGGGGTTAGATTTTTTGGAGGCTACTCTACCCTAAACATTTGCTTATGCTTATATAAAGGTATTATATTCCCTTAAAGAGGAATCTCAAATATCACATATGCCCGATTTGTTGACGCTAGCTTGACTTCACTCACTTCACAGAATGAAAAAAGAATAGGAGAATAAGAAAGGATCGAAGTAGCGAAAAGAAATCCCCTCTTCCACTTAAGAAACTTTGTATTAATGATATCTCTTAATTGATATTAGGATATCTCTCGATTGATCTTCCATATCTTAATATCTCATTAGTGATTTAATTTATATTATGATTAGGAGAAGATCACAATCCATTTATTAGTTGATTCTTTCCTTATTTGTAGTTTGCCTTCTTGTATAAATACTCATACATAGTAATGAAATAACATACTTCTCTCCAACAGTAACAATTATATAGTATCAGAGCCTAAAAGCTTAACATTTTTCTGAGCATATGTATTTTCTTGCAACCAATAATAATGACATCAATCGACCCCTCCACTGAGAACACCTCAACCACATCTTTTCCTGTAACTGTACCAAATTCTCCCACAATTCTTACCATGAATAATAATGAGCAGTTGATCAGTATCAATGCTATTGCTCAAGCACCTCTAAATCTCAACAATACAAACTAGTAGTCATGAAAATACAAGTGGGAAACCATTTTCACCATATATGATTTTCTCCATTTATTGATGTAACGATCCGATCTAGGGCCTAATCGTCACACGACGAATGAGACACCCGGAGGCTCCTCACCGAAGCCATCTTACATATCATAAGAATTCACAGGTATAAAAACATAAAGATGAAATACAAAACAAGGGGAAACAGGGCTAAGGGCCACAACTTGAAAATAAATCTAGAAATAAGAACTAGATACAATCATGACATGTGTTCAACAATACCTCTAATATAAACTTGGCGAGGGATAAGACATGTTCAAGCTCACTGTCAAATATAATCATAGTAAAAGAAATATACAATTGAAAACTAAAATGTCTTAATACATCAATCTAGAAAGAAAACTAGGATATTGTCCCCGAACTAGAGGACTCACCAACTCTTGTCTTCAATGATCCAAAGCTAGCCACATGGAGGATATCGATGAGCGTCGGTCCTATCATGGTAAAATCATGTAGGCATAGAAGTATGCATCAATACTTTGAATGTACTTGTATGTAGGTATGCAATGCATGACATAGAAAAAAATGATGAAATGATTCATACTAATTCTCAAGTTAAAATCAAACATTTACAAAGGCATTAGTAGGAATAATCAAGCCAATATTATTTGAACATAAAGATAACTTTTAGAAAGAGTTTAGTAGGGTGCATAAATGAACATAACCATGAATAAGACAATCATATAAACTTGGAACATACATAAATTATAGGAATTTAAACCATATACCATGGAAGAAACATCTTGAAGTATGAGGAGAACATACGTATGAGTGATCATTTAACACATTACCTTAGGCATAGAACATGAGATAATGCATATGAGAAATGAAGTACTCACCTTTACTTGAATAAATGATAAGGCACATATACTTAGGTTAGTGAGAAAACACATGTTGTTGTGAACAATTACAGTATTAATATCCTTAGGTGAACAATGCATCACTTTACATGGAAGACTAGTTTATTATAAAAGGAACATTAGTAATCATAGTAGAGACAACTTTACATAAATAAAAACGTAATCATATACCTTTAAAAGAAATACCATTCGGGAGTAATAAAGGAACATAACTTAGGTGAGAAAACCATTTGAACTTGTGAAACCATGAGTTACATGAACCTTAAAAATACCTCGGACATAATATGAAGGAATCGTCATAAACTATCATAAGAGGACATCTTGGGGGTCATGAGGAGAACTTGAACGTATGTGAGAGCAATCTTTAATCGACATAAATCATGTGAGCTAAACTATGGAGTCCCGATGTTTCTCTTACACCGGAAGAAAGGGGGAGATCACTTGTCAAGGTGACCTCCTAAGATGCCTAAGTGGATCCACTAAATCTAACTATTGAGCAAGCCTATACTAACGGGTGGTCTAGAAATCAAACTCTACTAGAGGGTGACTCCTATTACCTACGATGACACATAGTTATGAGACAATGAAATTTTACTAACGGTCTCATACCTCTTCTAATGGGGAGCTTTCATATTCAGCCCAAAGTCCACTCGGTGCTAAGTAAAAACTCTCACAAAATAATCATAAGTATGAATTATGGAATCATCAATGAAGAGACATTCTACTAACCCGTCCCATAAATATTTAGAATATTAATTATCATCATAAGAATAACTCCTATGTCTTGGCTATGCATATACTATCGGCTAGTATCATCTCATATTCCTCTTCTAACGAGCTATCATAATGTTACATTCATAGCTTGGTGAGAGAACTTGAACTTTCATCATTCATTCATCCTTATTTTTATTAAGTCTAATCTCATGGAGTAGGCAATCATTAACTTATTCATGACATACATATAAGACTTCATGCATTTGCACAATTCACATAACATCTTCATGAGTTCATAGCATAAATGGGTAACTCTTAACATTCAAAACTTCCATGTTCTTACATATCCTAGATTGAGACCTTCTGTCTTTCATAAAACATTCTTTCAAATAGATTAGATCTAAAACTTTGGGGTTCATGCTCAAAGACTTGAAATCATGCAATTCCTATATACATCATGCATATATAAAGATAGAATATAATCATTTAGAATCATTCAAATCAACTCAACATGATCCTTGTAAAACCCTAACAAGAATATACATGAATTTCAACTCAATATTCATTATAGGCCATAACAAGATATTAATATACTTCATATAACTAAAAATGCATCATAAACTTCATGATTAAATCAATTTTTTGAAACTTCACAACATACATAACCTTGGACCCAAAGAGAGATAAAAATACTTGAGATTTGTGAAGGGAAGGACTCCACATATCAAACCCACATACCTTAAAAACCTTAGAGAGACCGAACCTTGAAGCCTTGAAGAGAACCTTGGAAACCCTAACTTTGCTTGCCCCTTTTCTTGAGAGAGTTTGCCTTAGAGAAATTTGCGAGTGGAAAGAGTGAAAGGAAGAATAGGGTCTTAGGTCTTTAAGACTGGTTTAGGGTCCCTTTTGCCCTTAAAAATGACATAATTTAGGAATAGTAATAATAGAAATGATAAAATTGTCACTCCTTAAAACTGCCAGATTGACCCTACGAAACCTCATTTATGGACCGTAGATCGAGCCACGAGCCGTAAGTCCCTTTTATCTGGTAACATATCTGAAATTGCTAAAACTAATTTTTGCTAGATCAGATCCACGAAACCACCGTACGGGCCATACACTTACTTATGGGTTGTGGTTGGACTCATACAGTCCTTCCACACTTAACCATTTTTCTCATTTCTTGGTCTAATTCCATGAAGGGATTCTACGATCGTGCATTGTCCTACGAGCCATCTAGTAACACGTAGGTCACTTTCCAACAACTTCAAATTTCTTTTATGCTGGTAGTCTTACTCATGACCCAATCTATGGACTGTAACATATCTTATAGGTTGTCACTTGGTCCATGAATTACTCCACACTTGAAAACTTTTTCCCTTTTATGAAGTTCTAAGTTTAAGGACCAAACCTACGGACTATATACCCATTTATGGGTCGTAAGTCACCCCCATAGACCTGATTGCAAGTCATTTCTTACGCTAACTTTCTGCACTCTCAGGCTCCTAAACTGGGAGTGTTAAAATTGAACAACCACCAAGTTCAACAGTCACACCTTTTCATCAACGACAAGACCATCTCATCCAGAGTGCCATTGTTGCCTCTCTGTCTTCTGATATAGTTTTCTTCATTATTGATACCACATCTTTCTATGCTCTTTAGCAAGATCTGATGGCAACATATGTGACGCCATCGTGTGCTCGAATCATGAGTCTTACAGAGTCTCTAAGCAACATGGAAAAGGGTAATCTCTCGATTACTTCATATTTGTTGAAGATCAAACAAATCTACAACACTTTAGCCTCTGCTGATATTCAAATTTCATTAGATGAGCTTTTTCGTCATGCTCTTCATGGACTTCTAGTCGAATATGACACTATCACTATAGCTCTTCATGCTCGAGAAACTCCAGTGACATTTGAAGAACTTCATGAGAAGCTACTTGATTTTGAGCAGAATCTCATTCACTCATCTTCCTCTACCACAGTTTTAATTACTTCAAATTTTGTTGCTAAACTATCACCTCATAACAACAGGTCTCAACCTAATCATGCTCTATGTTTAGGAAATAACTTGAATCCTACGAAAAGACCTGCTGTTAACAATTTAGGTCAAATACACTCACAAGAACCATCCTTATGTTACTTGCCAACTTTATGATAAGCTTGGCCATTACATAAAATAATACTAAAATTTATTGGAAATTATTTCTCTAATCAATGGATCTAGATCAGATGGATATACAAGAAATAATATTCAGTCTCAAACACAACAACCGCGTGCTAGTTATGAAACTTACAACACTAGTAATGATGAAAATTAGCTTGTTGATTTTGTGCCTTGCATCACATTACGAAGGATCTTCAAAATTTATCCCTTCATTCATATTATGATTACATTGAAGACATTATGTTTGATGATGATAAAAAACATAAAATCACCCATACATGCTCCACCTCTTTACGTTCATCTTCTCAACCTTTAATTTTATCCAATAATTTATGTATGCCTAAGATGAAAAAGAATCTTATTTCTATTTATCAACTTTGTAATGATAATCATATCTTTATTATATTCTCACCTTATTCATTTCTTGTGAAGAGCTTTTGCACGAGGGCACCTCTACTAGCAGGAAACTTGAAAATAGTGTTTTTCTGTGGTCTTCATCTCTTTAATTACTAACCTCTTCTCAAGTCCTTACCACCACTACCACCGCAAGGGCCTCCAATTGGCATCGACATCTTGGTCACCCACCTTCTCTTGCTCTTAGTCATGTTTTCAAGCCTTTAGCTATATTATCTTCTTTAGAATTTTTTTTCTGCAATTCATGTAAATGCAGTAAAATACATAGGTTTTCTTTCTACAACTTTACAATAAAGAGAAACGCTCCTTTAGAATACTTTTACATGGATGTTTGGGTCATTCACCAAAAATTTCAATTGATGATTTTTAATATTATTGAATATTTGTTGATCATTATATGAAATACATCTGGTTCTTTTTCATAAAACAAAAATTTGAGGTATCCATTATATTTCTCAAAGTTAAGAAAGTTGTAGAAAATCTCTTTTAAAAGCCCATCATCTTCTTTTATGCTGACAATGGTGGTGAATTTATCTATCTTCGATCTTTCCTTGAAGATAATGAGATTTCTCACCTTCTCACTATTCACATACCCCTGAACATAATGCAGTCGCTGAACATTTTCATCCTCATATTATTGAAATAGGTCTCACTCTATTACACAATGCGATCCTTCTTCTAAACTTCTAGTCCTATGCCTTTACTATCACAACCTACTTGATTAATTGCTTACCTACCAAAATTTTAGAAAATGAGTCTCCCTATTTTTAACTGTATGACAAACTACCAAATCATTCTAAGCTTCGGGTCTTTGGTTGTTTGTGTTACCCATGGTTAAGGCCTTATAATCAGAATAAATTACAACCTTGCTCCAATCCATGTCTCATAATTGAATACTCACAAAATCAAAGTGCTTATCTTTGTTTAGATCTTGTGAAGTCTAGGTTATATGTATCCTGGCACATGGAGTTCATGGAGCATCGCTTTTCATACTCATATATGAAAATTAAGGTCAATTGACCTGAGCCTAACACTATTGATATATGGTTCCCTCTCATTACATTATTCCTTTTACATCAAGACCATCTGGTAACTCTTTCAGGTTATATCTACAATATCAAATTTAGGAAGTACCTCTCATGAGGCCACTATAAGTAAGCATTCTTCAGATGAGCCTGAGAACTCCATCACATCTTTCCCGGGTATGTCTTTTGCCATATCTTCTTTCACCTTTGCTTTCTCTTCTTCATTATCCATATCAAACCCTTCCACTTGCTCCATTCCTTTTCTGTTCCTATACCAAATCATTCCATGATTACCCGTTCTAAAAATAATATTAGTAAGCCAATTAAAAGTATTTGTCTCAATGCTACTTTATCTCCTAAAGACAACTCCTCCCCTGCTATGCAACCTTCTAAATTGCAAACCACTTCCTCAAATGCCCATAGCAAATCCAAACCTAATAGATCCTTGATTTCTTCTAATTCAATGCCCAAACTCATTGACAATAGGAGTGTTAGCCAAGCATAAAAAAAAATCCTAAATGGAGTGTTACCATGAATGAAAAATTATTGGCTCTTAAAAGTCAAGACACATGGTCTCTTGTACCAACAAATTCTCAAGCCAAATCAATTAGGTCTATGTGAATTTTTCATGTTAAATACAATTATGAACCGCTATAAAGCCCAACTTGTTGCTAAAGATTTCTTGCAACATCTAGGTGTTGATTATGGTGAAATATATTCTCAAGTAGTAAAGCATACCACAGTGCATGTTATTTCCTCATTGGATACCACATTTGATTTGCCACTTCATCATTTAGATGTTAACAATGCTTTCTTGCATGGTACTCTAACCTAAGACGTTTATATGTCTCAACCTCTTGGGTTTGTGAATGAGACATATCCTACTCATGTTTATCGACTTCACAAAGTAATTTATGGGCTTAAACAAGTTTCGCGAGCATGGTATGAGAAACTCAAATCCTATCTTATTTCATATGAATTTTTCCACTCTCAATTAGATCAATGTTTATTTATATATGCTAAATCTGGAGTTATGCTCTATCGCATTGTCTATGTGGATGATCTAATTATCACGAGTAATCATCAAAGTTCAGTAGAAGCTTTCATTGGGTGTCTTGCTAATTATTTTTTTATTAAAGATCTTGGTGAGTTAAATTTCTTCTTGGGTGTTCAAGTTATTCGCTCACCTTCTAGTATTTTCTTAAGCCAACAGAAGTATATCTATGAGATCTGAAACTGAGCCAACATGGTTGAAGCTTATCCCATACGCACATCAATGGCAAATGAATCTTGTCCTACGAGTAGTGATGGTTCTTTACTTGAGGATCCTAAATAATATCTAAGTATAGTTGGAAGTTTACAATATCTTCACCTTATCAAACCGGTTATTGCCTTTTTTGTAAGTAAATTGTCTCAGTTTACAAGTACTCCAACAACTGCACATTGGGTTGTGGTTAACGAGTTATTCGCTACCTTACTGACACATTTGCTAATGGTGTATTTCTTCGCTAAGGCAAGTCACTAAATCTGCATGCCTTCTATGACTCTAACCGGGCAGGTAAAGATCGCTCCTCTACTACAACATATATTGTATTTTTAGGATCCAATCTCATAGAGCTCTAAGAAGCAAAGAGTTGTTGCTTGCTCGTCCAAATAAGCTGATAATTGTGTTATTGCTTCAGCGTCAGCTAAAATTTATGGTTTCGTAATTTGCTTCAGGAGTTATATATTTCTCTCAAGGAATCAACAGTTATCTATTGTGATAATCTTGGCGCTACATATGTGTGCGCTAAGCTAATTTATCATTCCAAAATAAAGCATATCGAGATTGACCATCATTTTATTTGAAATCTCTACCCAAAAAGACTGTTGCATGCTTTTCATATTTTATCCTAAGATCAACTAGTTGATCTTGTTACCAAGCCACTTCTAAAAGCTCCATTCGAACCACTAAGTCCAAGATTGGTATATCTGACCGGTCTATCATCTTGCAGGGGCATATTAGTGATATCTGTTGATTAATATTAGGTAATCTCTTGATTGATCTTCCATATCTTAGTATTTCATTAGTGATTTAACATCTATTATGATTAAGAAAAGATCATATGGTTAGGAGAAGATCAAAATCCATTTATTAGTTTATTTGTTGAGCTAAATAGGCGTCCACTACAGTTAGGGACCAGGTCCCTTGAAGTAGTAAAAACATGAATCTAAATAAAGGACAACAAGAACAACACACAAAATTTAATGTGGAAAAACTCCTTGCTCAAGGGAGGAACAACCACGACCTCAACAGGATTTCCAACACCCAAAATTCAATAAATGAATGGGCAAAGTAGTCAAATACAACACACAGAGTTTATTTGTCTCACTCTCTTACCATTCCCACTTACAACCTAGTTACAAGCCATGAGCAACTTACACAAGTATTATTCTACCCACTCACCACCCTAGATGATGTTAGACTACTACTAGAATGACTTCAAGGCAACATCTAGCCAAGAGTCTTACAAAAACCTTGACATCGCAAATGCACAATGATCAACTTTCCTTTATAGACTTAGGAAGTGATCTTATAATATTACAACACAACACAACAACATACATAAAAGGAAACTATAGACTTTTTCTATCAGGTCCCTCGTATGCAGATGCTGAGTTTCTCATTAGGAGCCAAAGGAGAACTTTTAGGACAACAAAATTATTGAGTTTGTGATTTTTTCAAAAGTTATTTTTTTTTGTTTCTTGGACATGCTCCTTTTATATTGTCAAGGTAACCCTGAAAGAACCACCGGTCCATTAGTATAAATAAAGGTGACATTTCACTAACCAAAATAGCTTTAACAGTTTTATCCCACACAATCCTCTGCAAGTCAATCTGATTGTCGACCTGGTCCTCGAGTAGGTTTGTTAATCATCAAAATTTCACTCAACACTTTCCCCCTTTTTGATGATGACAAACCATACTATTAATAAGTTCCTGTTCCTCCTGAATGTATTGCCCCGTAAATTAAGTTATCTTCCCCCTATTGGTATCATTAAAAATATAAATAGTAAACTAAGACAAGAACCACAGGTAATGAATTCAGAGCTCATTATGTAACCTTTCTTGCCATCACCAAAAGGCACACTGTCGCCTTGAATTTCTTTCGAAGAGAGAAAGATTTTAGTCCTTCCAGTCAAATGCTTGGAGCATCCACTATCCATGAACTAACATTGACTGCTTCCTCCTGACTATTCTTGCACAAAATCATTTGTTAGTTTTGGGAATCCACTTCAGTCTGAGTTTCCAATAATGAGATAGAGGCCTGATCAAAACTTTCTTGGTCCATCCAGGCAAGGATCTGCTACTCTATTTTGACTTGGGACCAGGTCTCTCATTCACACCTTTTCTTTCAGAGTAGTCAGACTGCTGGTTTTTCAAATTTCTTTTAAGAATATCACAGTTGCCCTTAAGATGACCGTTTCTCCCACAATGTACACATAACAGGTTGTCAGCAACAGAAACATATTTATTGTGAGGATTATAAGGGGGTCAATTTTGTTGACATATCCTAGACCCTTTTTTTCATGACCTCTATTGTTGAAATTGTCCCCCAACAACTTTGATGAGGTAGTCCATTTCAAGGACTTGTTCAGGTCCTCTTTAACCTTTAACAGGTCTTTCTCCAACACCGCATTTCTTTCTATAACATGCATCAACTTCAACTCAGCCTCTTTTAGTTTTTCTTCTAAAATAATTTATTTTCACCGATTTTTCCTTTGAGCTTAGCATCAGATTTTGGTTCACATTCCATCAACCTTAATAATTCATCCTTTTCTGCTTCTAAAGTCACAATTTTAACTTTCAAGTCAGACACTTGATTTGTTAACATAATTCTTTCATCTTGAGAGTCATCAACACTATTGTTTAACAAATCCTTTTCAGCAGTTAATTCACAAATAGAATCAATGAGAACGCATGCAAGTTTTTTTAATTTTCTTGCGGAGTATAGATCTAAATTCTCTTTTAAATCTAAAAGTGTTACCTGGTCCTCATCATCTGACTTGGCCATGAAAGCAAACAGGCTGTCAAAATTTTTATCATCATGTTTCAGTGCCAGCATAGAGGAGTCTTCAGGTTGTTTAGATTCTTCAGAATCACTTGACGAATTCCCTCATACTCTCAATGCTTTAATCACTATGCGATCAACTGCAACATTTCTTCTGAACTTATCAGGAACTTGGTCCTTCCTTTTATCTTTTATTCCTTTTGAGGCATCCTTGTAGTCATTTGTTTTAGTAGGGAAATCTCTAATATAGTGTCCTGGCTTCCCACAGCCGTGACATAACTCAATATTGCCTTGTGACCTACTGCTATTTCCCTTTCTTGCAAACCCATGATTTTTCCTAATAATTTTCTTGAATCTGTTGGTGAGATAAGCCATATCAACACCATCAATATCATCATCACTGTGAGAAGTCTTTAAGGCCAAAGACTTGTCCTTTTTACCTGCTCTCTTAGCAGTGTCATGCTGTTTATTTAGCTCATGTGTCTGCAGAATACCAATGAGCACATCCATGGTCAGAGTCTTTTAATTTTTGGACTTTGTTATTGCATCAACTTTGGTTTCCCATGACTTGGAAAGTACTTTAAGAATCTTCCTCACCTGCTTGCTTTGACTAACAGGTTCACCAAGACACTTCAGCTCGTTGGTTATAGCAGAGAACCTGGTTTCCATGTCGTGTATGGATTCACCTTCCATCATTAGAAAGTCCTCATATTGAGAGGTGAGCATATCCACTTTGGACTCAATCACCTGTTTCGTACCCTCGTGAGAATTTTTCAGATAATCCCAAATTTCTTTAGCTTACTCATACGTTGATATTATATTGTACTCCTCAGCTCCAATTCCATATACGATAAGTTTCATTGCCTTGTAATTTTTTTGATTTTCTTCCTGTTTGCCTCAAAGTACTATTGCCTGATTTTTGGAACCAATCTCATGGTTTCTCCACCCTTGACTTCAATCGTGGGAACATATGGTCCATCAAGAATGATGTCCCAAAGTTCACTATCCTCAGCCATGAGAAAATCATGCATTCTACTTTTTCACCATCCATAAAACTGACCATTGAATCTGGGTGATCTAATGGATGATTGTCCTTCTTCAAGACTGAGTGGAGCAACCATACTTTACAAAAATATCTCTAGGTGTGAACCGTTTAGAGATTCCTGCTTTGATATCACTTGTTGAGCTAAATAGACGTCCATTACAGTCAGGGACCAGGTCCCTTGAAGTAGTAAAAACATGAATCTAAATAAAGGACAACAAGAACAACATACACAAGATTTAACGTGGAAAAACTCCTTGCTCAAGGGAGGAACAACCACGACCTGTGCAACAGGATTTCCAACACCCAAAATTCACTAAATGAATGAGCAAAGTAGTCAAATACAACACACACAGTTTATTTGTCTCA
>JBCEWC010012808.1:0-15575 GCA_038996855.1 Solanum aculeatissimum | reverse complement strand
TCAGACGTTATGCTGCCCGATCTTTTGGTCCCTAGTCTAAGTAACTAGTATGTTCAGTGGCTTACTCGACCAATGGTAGTAGCGAGTGCCATTCATGCCTCCACATCTTTTGGGGCGTGACAGAAATGGAGTCACTCGCTAGTAGAGGTTGATTTCTAGATCACCCATTAGTAGATACTTGCTCAATATTTAGCTTTAGTAGATCCACTTAGGCATCTTAGGAGGTCACCTTTGCAAGTCATCACCCCTTTCTTCCGGTGTATGAGAAACATCGGGTCTCCATAGATTAGTTCACATGATTTATGTGGATTAAAGGACATAAGTTATGGTCCCTTGTTACTCCCAAATTGTATTTCTCCTAAAAATATATGACTATGTATTCAAGTATGTAAGGTGGTCTCAATTATGATTACTAATGCTTCTTTCATAATAGAATGGTCTTTCATCTAAAGTGATGCATTTTTCACCCAAGGATATTACTATTTTAATTGTACATAACAATATATGTTTC
The DNA here is from genome assembly GCA_038996855.1 of Solanum aculeatissimum. Lineage (NCBI taxonomy): Eukaryota > Viridiplantae > Streptophyta > Magnoliopsida > Solanales > Solanaceae > Solanum > Solanum aculeatissimum. The sequence continues at coordinate 15,064 of JBCEWC010012808.1, read as the reverse complement.
TTCACTAATCTAAATTAATGTGTCTTATTATGCATTTGAGTAAGGGTATGCTCTTTATTTCTCATATACATTATCTCATGTCTATGGCTAAAGTAATATGTCAAATGATCACATGTATGTATGTCCTCCTCAGGATTTGAAGATATTTCTTCTATGGTATATAATTTAAATCCCTACAATTCATGTATATCCCAAGTTTATATGATTTTCTTATTCACGACTATGTTCATCCATGTATCCTACTAAGTTCTTTCTAAAGTTGCCTTTTGATGTTTAAATGATATTGATTTGATTATGACTTACTAATGCCCTTGTAAAATGTATGACTTTTAACATGAGACTTAGCATGAATCATTTCATCATTGTTTCCATGTCATTCATGGCATACCTATATACCAGTACATTTAAAGTACTAACACATACTCTATGTCTACATGATTTAATCATGTAGGGACCGACTCTCCTCAATATCCTCTACGTGGCTAGCTTTGGATCATTGAAGACGGGAGTTGGTAAGTCCTCTAGTTTGGGGACTACATCCTAGTTTCCTTTCTAGATTGATGTATTAAAATATTTTAGTTTTCAGTTTTATAATTTCTTTTGCTACCAATGTATTTGAGGGTGAACTTGAACACGTCTTAATCCCTGTTAAGTCTATGTTAGAGGTATTGTTGAACATGCTATGGTTGTATCTAGTTCTTTTATCTCAATATAGTTTTATGTTGTGGTCCTTAGCCCCGTTTCCTTTAGTTTCCATCTTATCTTTATGTCAGTGCCTATGATATGATTTATGAATGTTAACTGGATGCTTTGAGGTACTTTCGGGTTCCTCATTCGCCATGTTACGACTAGACCCTAGGTTTGGGTGGTGACAAACTTGGTATCAGAGGATGAGGTTTTGAAATGATCCTCAGAGTCCAAAATATCCCATTGAATAGAAACTTATTCATGGGTGTGAAGTGGACCACATCTATGAGTTGGAGTCTATAAGACATTTAGGAAGTATCTCACTTCTTTCATGATCTATGTTGTGCTTTAGAGTTGTCCTAAGACTTCATTTATCTAATATATCGTTCTTTTCTCTTTTCTAGATAATACCTCCAAGAAGAATGCCTCAAGTCTCTCAGATGAAGGAGTGACTCATGCAGAATTTCGAACATCTATTACTATGTTGGCACAAATTTTGACCAATCAAGCCAACCAACTGTCATGATCTGAAATTCGGGTGTGATGACACTCACCTATCCCACCAAGGATAGTTAGCCAGAAACCCAAATAACTTAACAAAATAATAAAAGTAGAAGATAACAGTCTAATAAGATAGATAAATGCAGAAGAAATCTAAATACAACCATCCCAAAAACTGGAGTCATATGTACAAGCCGCTAAATGTAGAATACTCAGAAGAAATACAAGTCTAAAATGTCTTATTCTCAAATAGAACATAACATAATAGGGACTTCTCGAAGATCTACTGGGGACATAAGAAACAACCTTAATAAATATCTGAAAGCTCAATCCTAAAATTAGATAAACCAAACAGGATGGACTGGGCTCACAACCTATAAAAATGTAGCAAGGGGCGAGCACCAAATCACAAGGTACTCAGTGAAATGGAACTAACCTAAAGTAAAGCAATAAAGAACACAAATAACTCCTTATAATATACAGATCATAGTAATACAGGTATCCTCATCATCTGATGTAGCACATCCATACCCAAGTATATAAACAGGTCCAACCCCTTTCGCTCAAAAAGGAATATGATAAGTACACACGATTATACACCATATATAACAATAACAATCAAATATGATATGAGATGGAGTGGATGCCATGAAATGAGTATAATGCAATGCAATGTCAAATATCGTGATGCATGTCTGTCCATTGGGGCCATTGGGGCCACACGTGGACAATGTATTCGCTGGAATCATTTTCCTTCGATAATTACTTTCATATCTAGCCAGAACCATTTTCCTTCGACTTTGCATTTATTTTCTTTCTTCTTCTTTTTCACTAGTTGAATCCATTGCCCTTCAGCTTTTCATTTCATTTCCTTTTTTCTCTAGCCGAAACAATTTTCCTTCAACTTTTCATCATCAATGGATCATCAAGCAAACACATAATGATGGCAAATAGTCATGCTCATGGAAAAATAGAATATGCAAGATTTCCATATGCATCCTGTATTTCAACAATAGAAAATAATTAATTCTCAAGTGTCTTAATATCACCACAGTCTCAATATATTAATCATATCACAGTATAAATTTTGTCTCATTATAAATATCAAACAATTAACAAGATCATATAGGTCACAACTCCACAATTAATTTATAAATCAATATATATCACCATATAAACAATTATTTTATCAAAAATATCATGATCAATCCTACGATGATACAATTCTACCCCCAAAGTACTCAATTCCACAGATATAAGAGCATACAAGGTTCATTCATACTTAACAAAAGGTTAGAAGTCCACTTGCCTTAATTAAAGTCTCGAATCAATATAACTCCATCGCTTTCCCTCTTTCACGGTATTTCAAATCACCACAATCTATTCACATATGGTATCATAATCACATAACGAGTCTAATGACACTAAAATAAATTAATTCAGAGGAAAAAGGTGAAATGGTCAAAAATTCCATGTTGGATAATGTAGCAAAAATATGAAAATTAGTATATGAAAATGTTCTCCTTGTAATAAGGAACGCAATGGTGAAAATAGTTTTGAAAACAAAGTTAAGATGAGGGGGAAATCAATGATTCAAGTTTAGGAAACTCAATTCTGAAGATCCCCATATTCCACATTACAACCCAAAATTAGAAGTTAAAATTATAAATTAATCAATGAGAATCAATGAAATAGGTTAGAAAATAGTTACCCAATTAATTTTCCTTCAAAACCTTGAAAATCTTCTCTTAGAACTAAGCTTGAAATGTCAAAAAGGTGAAAAGGGTTTATATCGTATCTTTTAAAAGACACACTGTTTAGGCACACACAACATTCCACAAACACGGAGGCTTGACAGGACCCTGCACTCGATGAATGCGGAGGCTTAAGGATTCTAGCTCGCTTACACTCCACGATCACTGTCCTTTTTCCATAAACACGGAGGTCTACATGAATTGGCCTCCGCGAACATAGAGCTAAGGGCGCAAACGCGGAAAGTAAGTGCCACCTGCACCAATAACACATAACTCAAACCAAAACCGGAACTCAACCCTCTAGAATTCGTTCGGAACTCCTTGAACACAAACTAAATATATAGCCCTACCAGAAATGACGATCTAGACTCAATAAAGTCATCATAATTTGAATCTAGAGTCTCCATGATCCCAAATTCGAGAAAGATCATTAAAACTAGTTTCAGACTCAAAAACTCAAAATATTCATGAAAGCTCTAAAAATTGCAACGAAGAATTTTCTAGCATTAGTTTCATCACTCAGAACCACTAGAACTAATGGAATTTTGATACAAGTTCCCGAACTCCAAATGTTGACCAAAGTCAAACCTACGATCCAAAATGAACTAAAAATGCAACTCTGAGCCTAAAATGTCTATTTTAACACCATATTCAGTTCTGCATGTTCTCTAGACCAAATTTGGCATTCCAAAACTAATGGAATTAACAAAATTAAATTTCGATGCTCGAAACTCAAAATAACCTGAAAATTCAAAATTTCGAATTTTAAACCTTTGAAAACTCTTTCTTTTGTAAAACTCCAACTTTTTACAAGATTTTCAAAATCTGACTTTTAGACTTGACCAAATATGACCTAAGGCAACTTTTGAGAAGGGAAAAATAGTAATTAAGTCAAAAATGCCAAAAATGACCTTTGGGGTCATTACATCATCCACTACTAAAAACAATGTTCATCCTCGAACATGAGATAAGGGACATACCTGAGGCTCAAACAACTGAGGGTACCAAGCCCGCATATCATACTTTATCTCCCACGTAGCCTCACTCTCAGGCCTGTGGCTCCACTGGACCTTCACTGAAGCAATCTCCTTAGTTCTCAACTTCCTCACCTGGCTATCTAAAATGGCCACTGGTTGTTCCTTATAAATTAAATCGAGGCTCAACGCAACTGAATCCATAGAAATCACATGAGACTCATCTGAGATGTAACGCCACAATGTTGAAACATGAAAAATAGGATGGATTGAAGACAAGTTGGGTGGCAAAACAAGTCTATAAGCCACCGCCCCCACTTTATCAAGAATCTCAAAAGGACCAATAAGCCTTGGACTTAGCTTGCCTTTTTTCTCAAACCTCATAACATCCTTCAAAGGAGAGACTTTCAACCAAACCATATCCCTAACTGCAAACTCCAAAGGTCAAATCCACCTATCAGCATAACTCTTTTAGTGACTCGGAGCTATCACTAATCTACCCTGGATCAACTGTACCCGCTCAAGATTGTCTTTCAACATGTCAACACCCATACTCACCACCGCTACTGAGTCAAACCAACCTATGGGCGATCTGCATCTCCTGCCATACAAGGCCTCAAAAGGAGCCACCTAAATGATGGAATGTCTATTTTTATAGCCAAACTCCGCTAAGGAAAATGTTTAGCTCCAAAATCAATTACATAGGCTTGAAACATATCCTCTAGTACCTGAATGGTCCTCTCAAATTGGCCATCAGTCTGGGGGTGAAAAGGTGTACTCACATCTAAATGGGTACCCAAACCACTCCGCGAGGCCCTCCAAAAATATAAAGTAAACAATGAGTCTCGATCTGACTCAATGGAAATTGGGACCCTGTGAAGCCTCACAATCTGACTTATATAAAACAGGGCCAGTCTCTCCGTAGTATACTTCACTTTAACTGAAATGAAGTGGGCGCACAGGGTCAAATGATCAACCACTATCCAAATAGAGTCAAAACCACCCACAGTAGGAGGTAGGCCAACCACAAAGTCCATGGCAATATGCCCCACTTCCACTAAGGGATGGGCATCCGCTAAAGCTCTCTACCTGGCCTTAAGTGCTCACACTTGACTTGCTAATATGACAAGAACCTGGATACAAACTCTAAAACATCTCTCTTCATACGAGGCCACTAGTGATGTTGGGTCAAATCATGGTACATCTTCGCTGCTTCTGGATGGATATAATATCTAGAACAATGTGCCTCCTCAAGTATCAACTTGATCAAATCTCCCACCTTAGGCATATAAATATGATCCCCAATCCTCAAAATACCATCAAAATCAAGCATTGCTTCCCTAGCTTCACCTCTAGTCACTTTATCATGAATAACACACAACTTCTCATCCTCAAACTGCCTCTTACGAATCTGTTCCATCAAAGATGAGAGGGCAATAATGGAAGCAAGGACTCCACCCTGATCTGAAATCTGCAACCTCACTAACCTATTAGTAAACCTCTGAACATCTCTAGCCAATGATCACTCCTTAACCCAAATAGCTACTAAACTCCCCATACTAGTAGCTTTCCTACTCAATGTATCAACCACCATATTGGCCTTCCCGGTATGATAGAGAATAATCAAGCCATAATATTTTAGAAGCTCAATCCACCTTCTTTGTCTTAGATTTAGATCCCGCTGATTAAAGATATACTGAAGACTGCAATGGTTAGTAAAGACCTTACAATGGACTCCATAAAGGTAATGATGCCATAACTTTAACACAAACACAACCACAGCTAACTCTAAATCATGAGTGGGGTAGTTCTTCTCATGAACCTTCAATTGTCTAGAAGCATAAGCAATAACCTTCCATTTCTGCATCAATACACTACCTAGCCCCACTCCCAAAACATCACAATAGACTGTGAAATCGACACCCTCCTCAAGAAATGTCAGAATAGGAGTTGAAGTCAATAATAATTTGAGATTTTAGAAGCTCTTTCACACTCATCGGACCAATGAAATGCCACATTCTTCTGAGTAAGTCTACTTAGTGAAGTTGCAATAGTGTAGAAACCCTATCTTTACACTCATCGGACCAATGAAACACCACATTCTTATGAGTAAGTCTAGTTAGTAGAGTTGTAATAGTGGAGAAACCCTGAACGAAATGGCGATAATAACCAGCCTAGCCTAGAAAAATGTAAATCTCTATAGTTGATGTGGCTATTTTCATTCCTTGTCTACTCTTTTCTATCCAGTCCTAGTCCAACCTCAAATGACCTCAATCTTCGCCAGATCAACTCGAATATCCTCCTTGGATACCACATTCCCTAAGAATGCTATCGAATTAAACCAAAAGTCACACTTGGAGAATTTTGCATATAGCTTCATCTCCCTAAGCCTCTGGAGCATGATCCTCAAATGTCTCACATGGTCCTCCTTGATCTTGGAACAAATAAAAATATTATAACACAATCACAAAAAAATCCAGATATGACTGGAGTACCCCTTTCATCAACTCTATAAATGTTGTAGTGGCGTTAGTTAAACCAAAGGACATAACAAGGAACTCAGAATGGCCATACCTTGTCTGAAAAGCTATCTTGGGAATATCTTATGCTCGAATATGAAGCTGGTGATACCCATACCTCAAGTTAATCTTAGAAAACAATGCAACTCCCTAAAGCTGGTCAAACAGATGATCAATACGAGGGAGAGGGTACTTGTTCTTGACAGTCACTTTGTTCAACTGTCTAAAATTAGTACACATCCTCATAGACCCATCCTTTTTCTTAACAAACAAAATTGGGGCACCCTAAGGTGAAACACTAGGGAGAATAAAGCCCTTACTCAACAGATCCTGTAGCTGCTCCTTTACTCAGTTGGAGCCATCCGATAGGGAGTGATAGAAATAGGCTTGGTGTCCAGCTCAAGATCAATAGCAAAATCAATGTCCCGATCAGGAGGGACTCCGGGAAAATCAATAGGAAACATATATGGGAACTCGTAAACAACCATAATAGACTCTATAGAGGCAACTCAACAGTAGTATCATGAATAAAAGCTAAGTAAGCCAAATACCCATGATCAATCAAATTTTTGGCTCTTATATAAGATATCACTTTACTAGGACAGGAACTTTTCGAACCAGTCCACTCAATCCTCTGTCTACCTGGCATGGCTAAGGTAACAATCTTGTCATAACAATCAAGAATAACATGATAAAGAGATAGCCAATCCATACCTAGAATAACATCAAAATCCACCAAATCCAATATAATCATATCTACCGAAGTCTTATAGTCTGCCAAAGTGACAAGACAGGATCAATATACCTGATCCACTACTAAGGGCTTTCCTACTAAGGTGAAAACATGAACAATCACAAACATGGAATCATAAGGCAACTCAAATCCCGAAGAGATATAAGAAGACACATAAGAATAAGTAGAGACAGGATCAAACAGCACAGATGTTGGGTGATGGTAAACTGGAATAATACCTATAATCATAACATTAGAGGCCTCAACCTCGAGCCTACATGGAAAAGCATAGCAATAAACAGCTTGACCTCCACTCAAAGAAGCTTACCCCTTACTACCTGACTGAGTGAAAATATCACCTGCTCCCCTACCACTAGTACGTCCACCTCGATCAGTCTAACCTCTACCATGACCCTTAGTCTGTAGGGCTGAACCTTTGGTTAGTGGGGAAGGATCTCGAATCGGTGCTATAGAATATGATATGTGGGGCCCATAATGAGTTTGCCTGGGGTACTATTGAATCAAATTATTGAGATATCCATACCCATAGCAAGATTTGAAGGTGGGAAACTACTATGAAAGAGTGGTGGGAATGTTGTAACCTCCTGGCCCATAGGCCTTTGTTGAAAACCAGATGAACTCTTTCTTAAACTATAGAAATCACGAGGCCCTCATCCCCCATATAAAGTAGAAAGGTTGTATGAACCCCTTGATGGTGAAATGAACTACCTCTTCTGACCATACATCTGCCCCCCGATGAGGCACCTGAATATTATCTCGAAGTATGGACCCTTTTAGGGTCCCCAAACTTTTATCGCTGCATCAACTCTACCTCATTGGCAACACTAATCATTGTCTAAAATGAATCTCCATATATAGCTACCCAAAATGTCGACTATCTAATGGAATAAACCAACCCTCTCACAAACTAACAAACCTTCTCTCCCTCGGTTGGAAGTATAACTATAGCATGACGAGCCAACTAGCCGAAGCGAACCACATACTTTAAAACTATCATGGTGCCTTGCCTTAAGCTCTCAAATCTCAACTGGCTCTCCTTCCAGACACTCCAAGGGACAAACCGATAATAGAAAGCATTAAAGAAAATCTCCCAAGTCATCTAAGGATACCCAACTGGAAGGGACCCTATATAAGTCCTCCACCACTGCTTGGTTGGCCCATGGAGTTGGAGGGTGACATATCTCACACCATGTGTATCTGCTAGTCCCACGATCTCTAGTAACTCTCTATAAGTGGTCAGAAACTCATATGCATCCTCTATCTTCCCACTATAAAATTGAGGAGGGGCCATCTTTTGAAATCTTGCATACCTAAATTTGAGGTAAAAGAGATGGTTGGAACTTCTCAAGGACTATGATATGAGTGTTCTTTATCACCCCCGGCAAAGCTAATATTGTGGTGGATGCCCTTAGTAGTCTATCTATGGGAAGTGTGACTCATGTGGAAGAATGGAAAAAGGAGATAGTGAAAGATATACACCATTTGGCTAGGTTGGGTGTAAGGTTGGTTGAATTCGACAAGGGTGGAATTCTTGTTCAAGGTGGGTCCGAGTCCTCCTTAGTGGTTGATGTTTTCATGTTTTTACATATCATAAATTAAGACTTTCTTTCATATAACTTAGGTCCAAAACTTGGGGGTACATGCTCAAAGACTTGAAAACATGCAATATGTATATACATCATGCATACAAAAGATAGAGTAAGATCATTTAGCACTATCCAAATCAATCCAACATGATCCTTGTAAAACCCTAACTAGGATAAACTTGAATTTCAACTCAATATTCATCATAGACCATAGCATGATACTGATAAACTTTATATAACTAAAAATGATCACAAAATCCATAATTTGGGTGATTTCACAAAATCTCAAAACATAAATACATTTTGGAACCAAGTTAGATGGAAATAAACTTGAGCTTTATGGATGGAAAGGTACCATAAATCAAACTGCATACCTTAGCCGAAGATCTATGGAGAAATCACAAACTTTTAGGAAGAAGACTCGAAACCCTGGCCTTGCCTTCAACAGAGGACCTTAGAAGACTTGGGAGAATTTAGGACTTGGGTTTGAAGGGAATGATTAGGGAATAGGGGTTATTGGCGTAATATAAAATTGATATATAGCATATTAAGGATCAAAATAACATAGCATTGGATTTAGGGTGCGAGGAAATGATGAAAATACCCTTTGTAAAACTAGTCGGACCAAACCACAAAGGTCTGATTACGGGTCGTAAATCAATGCATGACCCATTATGAATGTCTTAAATCAAGATCCAAAAACTATCTCACTAGGCTCCAAAACCACGAACCCTTCCATGGTTCATAAAGCTTACCACGGGTCGTAAAGCTCTTCGTAGATCTCTTCTGTACTTAACAAAAATTTCTAGTTTTCAAGATCCCATCTATGACCCATTATTATGAGTCGTAAAACACTTCATGTCTCTTAGACTCTTCTCATACTTTACTTTCATACTTCCAAATTTTTCCCAGACCAAAACCTCTAATCCACGAGGCTTTTGTATGGTCCGTGGGCCAAATAACAACTCGTACATAGGTCTTGTGGTTTCAATATAGTGACTAAATTCCAACTCTTTGCCTTAGCCTCAAGATCAAACTTATGGGTCATTACAATATCAAAGTATTTGGAAATCTCTAATCTATTCCTTTTGCACAGATGCCTAGGACTAGCAACCGAGAGGCAAAGGGTTATCTTGTACCTACTGTCGGATCCCTTTCCCTTGGATGGGGTAGAGTCCATAGAAAGCCTAAAAGTTGAGGTTAAGCCAAAGTGCAAACACCATCCTAAGGATAGACTAGAGGGACATTTCCTAAGCTTGTTGCTAATCCCATATTTGAGCATGAGGGGCAGCCTAAGGATCTAGTTCCTCCCCCTAGAGTTCCAAATACAAAACTATCACTTTAGAAGTTATTAGTTTGACCATTGGCGAGGTTGGAGGGTACCCCTACCACTGGAGATCTTCTGAGTACCCTGATTTCTCTCATGCCCATTGGCCTCTCTTAGCCTACTTAAGTACCTAGTATTATATATCAGGCTAATGGATTTTTTTAGTTCTCTCTATTACACCATCAAGATTCTTAGTCCCACCAATTTCTACTAGTGCAGCTATATCACTGCCTGAGCAAAAACAACTTTAAGAGGTTTGTGAGATTGGCTCTGCCTAGGTTTGATGGTATTTGAAGAGATGGGGCTTATGACTTCTTGACCGAATGTTAGGATGGGTTGTATAATTTGGGCATCCTTGAGGTTCATGGAGTGGCTTGCATATTTTATTAGTTCACTGGTATGTCTAAGGAGTGGTAGAGATCATTCCTTCATGAAGGTCAGTTGGTACTCCTATGATGGGTTGGAGTAGTTCACAGAGCTATTCCTTTAGAGATTTATACCTTACATCTTTTATGACTAGTGTCGAGATGCGTTTGAAAAGATGGAGCAGGTTTATGACCTTTTTTGAGTATGAGGCCTGCTTTCAAGAGCTTTCCATATATATTATGTCTATAATTCCCATTGAGTTTGACCAGATTCTTAGATTTGTGAAAGGGTTTATCGATTATCTTTAGGAGGCTACAACTTCGTGTTCTATCTGGTGGTTCCTTTCAGAGCATTGTGGACTATGTCAGAATGATCTAGAGTATTAGACAGGCACAATAAGGTATTGGTGAGAGTCCCACCACCATGGTCAGTTTAGGAGTTATGTACCCAGGGGTAGAGATCCTCAGAGGTAGGGCACTCAGGGTTAACAGGGTCGACCAGTTCATGTAGCCATTCAGGACATTGAGGATGCAGGTAGGTCCAGATCTGATAATGTAGGCCATGGAAATTCCTCAAATTCAGGAGGTCACACAGGTTCTTCAGGTTATTCCTTCTAGGGTTCAGGTCCTCATGGTTGCTATGTGTGTGATGCATTTGTCCATCTGGCCAGGGATTGCCCTGGGCGTGCATCAACTACTCTTTCACTGGGTGAACAGACAACTCAGTCTACACTAGCTCCTACAGCTAAAGATATTTCATAAAGTGCGAGGGGTGGTACTAAGGGTATCAGAGGTGGAGTACAGGGTGGAGCTCGTGGTGGGTCCTAGGCTAGAAGTGAGCACAGAGTGTGCTATGCTATCCTAGGCAAGGCCAAAGTAGAGGCCTCCAATATAGTGATCACAAGTATTGTTCTGGTCTGTCAGTATTCAACTTCAGTATTATTTGCTCTAGGATCCACTTAGTCATATATGTCAAATTATTTTGCTTCAGATATCAATAGTATATGTGAGACTCTTGTTATGCCTATTTTTGTTTCCACACTAGCGAATAAGTCCTTAGTGGTGGATCACGTATATCGGGGTAGCATAGTGGTATGTTGTGGTAGGGATACCCAGGCTGACTTGATTCTCTTAAACATGGTCAATTTTGATGTTATACTGGGTATGGATTGATCATCACCTCATTTGTGATCCTTGATTGTTATGCCAAAACTATAGCTTTGTCACTTCTAGGTTTTCTTATCTTATATGGACAGGTGCTTCCAACTTATACCCTAGGAGGTGATTTATTTTGTTCATTCTTAGTGTTTGATAGATAGCGGTTGTTTATCTTATCTAGCCCACGTGCGGGACTGTTCTAAGGAGTTATCTTCCTTGGAGGCTAGGAGGGTGGTGAATAAGTTCATGGATGTATTTTCGATGGACTCATACTGAGACATTGACTTTGCTATTGATTTGGAGTCAAGAATCAAGCCCACCTCCATATCTCCCTATAGGATGGCCCTAGTTGAGTTGAACGAGTTTAAGGAACACTCGAAGGATTTTCTAAATAAGGGTTTCATTAGACATAGTGTTTCACCTTAGGGTGCTCTAGTATTATTTGTCAAGAAGAAGGATGATCCTATGCGAATTTGTATTGATTATCGCCAATTGAACAAAGTCACCATCAAGAACAAGTATCCCCTTGTTCGAAAGGATGATTTATTTGATTAGTTGAATGGTGCCTCAATGTTATCCAAGATTGATTTACGATTAAGGTACCATCACTTAAGAGTTTGGGAGTCTGACATCTCAGAGACCATTTGTACGAAGCGTTATGGATGGTACAAGTTTACAGTTATGTCATTTGGGCTGATCAAAGCCCAGCGACTTTCATGGAGTTGATAAACTAAGTATTCATACCTTATTTATATTCTTTTATGATTTTATTTATTGATGACATCATGATTTATTCTAGGAATGAGGCGGACGAAGTTCAGCACTTGAGGCTTGTACTTCAAAGGTTGAGAAAAGAAAGTTATATGCTAAATTTTCTAAGTGTAAATCTTGGCTCAAGTCTGTATCTTTCTTGAGGCATGTGGTGACAAAAATGGCATCATGGTAGATTTGACGAAGGTGGCAGCCGTATGGGATTGGATAAAACCTACTTCTGTGATTGAGATCAGAAGTTTTATTAGTTTGGCAGGATTTTACTAGAGATCTATCTAGAGATTCTCTATTATTACATCTCTATTGACCCGACTCACTTAGATGGAGGTACCATTTTAGTACATCGAGAAGTGTGAGGTTAATTTCCCAAAGCTCAAGGAGTTGTTGACTTCAACACCTACTCTAACATTGCCCGTGGAGGGTGTACCCTTTGTGGTTTATTGTGATGTATATGGAGTGGGTTTAGGTGGTGTACTGATTCATAAAGGAAGAGTTATAGAATATGCTTCATTCCAGTTTAAGGTGCATGAGAAAAACTACCTAACCCATGATCTTGAGTTAGTTGTCGTGATATTTGTATTGAAGTTGTGCAGACACTATTTCTACAAGGTGCATTATGAGATTTTTACCAATCATCACGTCCTTAAATATATCTTCTCTCAACCAAATTCGAATATGAGGTAGTATTGGTGGTATATTCTATATCATCTGGGCAAGGCCAACGTAGTAGTTGATGCTTTGAGCTGGAGGGCTTCTAGTGTGGGTAGTTTAGCATTTTTTTAGGGTGGAGAAGACGCCCCTGGCCTTAGAGGTTCAATCCTTGGCTTTTTGGTTGATCTAACTTGATATCTTTCCACCTCACAGTGTATTGGCCATTGTTGAGGCTAGATCTTCCTTGATGGACCAGGTTCATGCTCACCAGTTTGATAATGATAAGCTATCTATGATTTGTGATAGGGTGATGAGGGGTGAAGCCAATTCGGCTTGTCTTGAATCAGAGGGTGTTATGTGGATCAATGGGCATATTTGTGTGCCTAAGGTAGGAGATTGGATGCATATGATCTTGGAAGAGGCACATTGTACCAAGTATTCTATTCACCCGGGAAGTGGCGAAGATGCTTCATGATTTGAAGCAACACTATTGGTGTTGTGGGATGAAGAAGGAAATTGTGAAGTTCATGGCTAAGTATTTGAATTGAAAACAGGTGAAGTATGAGCATCAAAATCTAGGAGGTTTGATACAGAGGATGCCCATTCCCGAGTGGAGGTAGGAATATATTGTCATGACCCAGAAGTGGGGCCAAGACGTGACATGGCGAAGGAGAACCCGAAGGTCCCCGATCAAACCATCATAGCATCATCACTTACATCATTGGTTCAGAAGTACGGAAAGATAAACACAAAACATATAATTCTAGGGGAAACGGGGCTTTGGACTCAAGCTATGGTGATGTTGCCGGGAATGGGATGAGCATAAATCGTATAGCATATAAAGAGTATTTCTAAGGGGCAGGGTAAATAGGACTCAAGCTATGAGGCATACCGGGTTAGGGGACTTTCCACATAAGCATATTCCCAACATTCACAAGCCCATAAACATAATCATAAGCATAATTGGAACATCATTTCCATAAACACATCCCAATAAGCATAATACAACGTGCAAGAGTCTAACATGTCCAACATAGCCTCTACATAGGATAGAGAAGCACCTCAACATAATCTAGGCTCACCCTCAAGTCATAAAGAAAGAAAATAGAACAATACAAGGAAGAGAAAAGTAGATATAGCCCTTGAACAAAGGGCTCATCACAAGCAATTAGCTTTAAGGAAATCACTCGTCGTTCAACGGTAGATAGAGGTCGTCACTGGTCCCTACATGGTTAGAACATGTAGACAAGAGTATGGGTTAGAAAAATAAAGCACTAAGTATGTGGGCATGCAAATATGTGTGCACATGAACCTATAACAACCTAAATGGCAAGGAAATATACATAGAACAGAATATAAGAAAGAACAATATATCAATATGTCATGATGACCATGAGGTATGAAATGTCATAATGCTTATAGTATAAAGGGTATGGAACCATAATCGACATCCAAACTCATGTGAGCTACAACATGAACTTTTCTGATGAGGCCTCCCATCAAATCGGAGAAGATTACTTGCCAAAGGTAATCTACACCACACCTTACGGGCCTTCCATTTCGGTGTGATGGTCACCTTCCTTACAGCCCAGCCATTTTGGAAGAATTTACATAACATAGCATATCTTATCATATCATATCAAAGCGTACCTTACGGGCCTCCTATTTCGATATCAACCTATGTTGGAATAGTTTCGGGAAAGGAGTTGGACCCTTAGGGATAGCCCACTTACTACTCCAATCCTCCTCAGTACTAAGTCATCATCCCACAAGAATACGTATACATAGACATGCTTTAAAAATGGAAACTTGACACTTAAACATCAAATCATGCATACTTGGGCTTAAAAGTCAAAATTACTTTCATTACTCTTATGCATACTTAACAAAAGTCAAGCATATTTCATAATCATGCTTCATTGGGCTAAAAAGCCAAATACACTTTCATGTCAAACTTCATGCATAAGAGTAGCTTCATACTTGTCATAACTTGTCATATCATATTGGTGTAAACACC